>JAQFVV010009061.1:0-17969 GCA_028023455.1 Epiperipatus broadwayi | reverse complement strand
TTATCCATTATAAAAGTACACTGCAAAGCATACAAGATAACTTACAAGAGGCAACATGTTGAAGAAATGTACGTATATTCCAGCAAAAAAGGAATATAAGTATCAATCAAAACTTCAGAATAAAACTTTTCTATTTTATACACAATGTTTCAAAATGTTTTCTAATTTTTTTTACTTAGAGAAGACTAGCTTGTATGATAAAATACACCTGAAAGGCAATTTTAAGTTTTGTGTAATATCCTATAAAGCAATATTTTTTAAAATTTCTGTTTGATTGGCCATCTAAATCCATCTTTTTTTACAAAACCGAAGTAGAGATTTTTTTCTGTAGTTTTAATAATCATCTTCCAATTTTTGAAAATTTTGCAAAAATGCAAAAAAATCCTTGATTTTTCAACTGTCTAAATCAAATTTGTAATGATCAATTTGCTTTTTTCAAAACTATATTAAAAAATTTTGATTGCTGTTTTTCATTCTCCATTTATATTTGTTGACAACTAGTTATTGATAATGTTGCTTCAGATGATGACCCTTCGGCCAGAATGATTTGCCATCTTAACAAATATAATGATATTTTGTATAACAATCAAGGAATACAGCACAAAATATATTCATTAAAGGTTTCTTTTGAAAACGTTATTGTTTACAAGTTGATTGATAATCATTTGAGATATTTATTAATAAGGAATTTTTCATATTTACATGAAGCTTATTTTAATACACTTCACTAATGTAGTTTTCTTCTTTTATTACATGCAATTTATTAATTGCTAGATAACTACATGGGAATTTATTTGAAGAAAATTTTTAGTATTTAAAGTTTATGACTTATTCTTAAATATTTTGCCAGTCATGCATTATAGCTAGCTACTTTTAAAGTTGAAGTAAATTAAAATGAGACAATGAGTTTGGCCATTTTGAGGTAGTTTTTAAGTTAATATAAAGAAATAAGCTAATATAAAGAATTATCGTATTACTTATATAATAATTTTTCCTCTTGCACTTTAACTCTAAATGTGCAGCTGAAAATCAGTACAGATTAGTGGCTTCTGCATTTGGAAAATATATAAATGATTAATTACAGAATATTTTTGTTCATAATGTTAGTGAAGATTATATCTGTAAATAACAAAAATGTTCCCTTATAAATTTTTATTTGTAGAAATAAGCAGACTAAAGTTTATTTGTGTAAATTATTTGTAGAAAAAACTAAATCTTTAAGATCCAAACTGAAAAAATGTGTAATTGAATTAAAACATTTGTACTGTGATTAGAAATGTTCTTGATAAAATTATTAAACAATTGATTTTTAAAACAAACAGGGATATAGTATTTTTTTTGGATAACAAATGATTTGACTCCAATAATATACCAGTCTAGATAATTGAATATGCCAGAATAGATTGAGTGAATGTCAACAATATCCTCCTGGATGATCCATTTCTATAGGTGCCAAAATATACCCAAGAATCACTTACGCCTCCCAAATTTTTTAAAATTTTGATAGACCTTCAGGTTCAAAGTATAAATTAATAATTGTTTTGGTTGTATTTATGAATTAATATTTATATAATACAATCACTCAAATAGTGGACCTGTTTTATATGTGGGTTTTTGTTATTAGCCTTATAATAAATGTTATGTAAAAAGTTCTCCGTGGCCAGTCATGATTAATATATTTTTGTTATATGTATTCATCAGAACCTGCTCACTGTCTAAATCAACTTGGAAGTCTCACCAGTAGTAAGTAGCTACCTTCAAATATAGCAGCTCAAAATTCAAGAGTTGAGACTGAAAGAAATTTAATATAGTAATAGTGCAGTACTTCAACCAAAACTAAATGTTTCATAATATATTAGTATTGCCTCAACAGAAATTAAAAATCACATGGTCATTATTTCTTACACTTGCTCAGGTTGTTAAAACAGGCAAAACTCTCCATACAGTAGTGCCACTCAGTGCATGCCAGACTAATCAATGGATGCAAGGTTTGTGCAATGTTTTTGCATAAAATTCTTATGTAGTGCCTGCTCATCTATTATCCCTAGACTAGTTTCAAATTTGTGGCTTTCATCAGTGTCTAATAGGATAATGGTGACTATGGTTATTAAAGAACCAAAGACAGCAAAATGCATTGGTATTGAACTTCATTCAGACCTATATGATTACATAAGCCAATTGAAAATATTATTATTTTCACTTTTAGACTCATAGTTTTGTAGTTAAATAAAGATAAAAGGTGGTGGCTGAAGGGTTGCATTATGTCCTAATATCTAGGTGCAGTGCTCTCAGATCCAACACTTCTCACTGATGAAAGTCATAAGCTAGAAACTAGTCTTGAGATATTGGATGAGCATGCATTAGAGAGATTTTATGCATAAACCTTCTTGCATCCATTGATTACTCTGGCTTGCACTGAGAGGCACTACTGTATATCAAGTTTTTCCTGTTTCAAAAGTTTGAGCAAACATAAAAAATGTTTTTCAGGTGGTGTTTAGCATTTTAATAGCAATCCTGCCTAAGAGGATAGAGGTGGCTATGCTTATTAAAGAATAAGACATCAAAATGTATGGGTAGTGAACTGAGTTCAGATCTATGTGACTATATAAGCTATTGAGCTTGGATTGAAAATATGTTGTCAATTTTACATTCACATTTTAATAGTTAAGATAAAAGGTGGCTGATGCATGGTTGCATTAGATCCTAAGATCTAGGTGCAGTGCTCTCAGATCCAAGGCTCCTCACTGATGAAAGCCACAGAAAATAGTCTGGGAATATGGAAAGAGTAGACACTAGATAGAAATTTTATGCACAAGTCTTGCATTCATTGATTACTCGGGCTTGCACTGAATGGAGCTACTGTATGGAGTTTTGCTGGTTTTAGAAATTAAAAATGATACATCGGGATGATGCAGTAACATCAATCCAAATATTAGCAATTGCACATAATTAATTACCTTCAGACAAAATCAATAAGGATGATGCAGTGACATCAGTACAATATGGAAACATTCATATAAAGTAGGTGAATATTATTAACTTTAAAGAAAATCAATAGTTGCTCTGCAGAATAATTTCTTTAGCAAATTTGATATAAATAATTAACAGGGTGGTTGACATATACATATTAATTAATAATATAGTTAATGAGAAACTAAAAGCAGCAACTTTAATGTAAGTAGCAGGCAAAGAATTGGTACAAGTGGCTAACTATTATGTGAATCAAAATTCCCAGCAGATGTGCCATTTTATGATGTAATTAAAAATTAAATAAATATTTCAATTCAGTGAAATCTAGATATGTAGGCATCTGTGATTTAAAAATAGACACCTGGCTGGAAATAGAGCATTCAAAAAAATTAATGTAAGATTGCAATTACTCACTATGAAATGTTTTTGGTATTGGTTAAAAATGCTTCTTGCCCACTTATTGTGTGGAATGATTGATAAAAAATTAAGGCAACCATTGTTGAGCAGATAAATGTTATAAAAAATGGGATTAGCACACAATACTGTTGTTGAACAGGTATACAAATTTGGAAGTGATGCAAAGTTTGTAAACCACCATACAAATGTAAATAAAATGGATTTGTCAAAACTATAAAAAAGAAAAACCAAATAAAGCTGAGAGCTCTAAAATTTCTTATTGATACAGAAATGAAAATCATTTAAAAAAGTTTCAATTTTAACAATGACTGCTAATATGCATGTGCATTGTAGACCACTCTCCTTGAGTTTGTTGATAATATCTGTAAAAATAATATCAATCTGCCATTATCTGGCATTCTAGAAATGACAGTATAGAAGAAATTAAATGACAGTCAAATCATGCTTGATACATATGCTTTTGATCAGAAAATTAAAATGTGATCCCCATTTTAAAAATAGATTTGACAGCAAGTGACGGGCATAAAAATTTCAACAAAATTGTGAAACTAAATTTAAAAGTAAAATAGAAAGCGACCTCTGTCTATAACTAATAAAAACATTTTCTATATTAAAACAAAAAAAATTGTATATAGCAGTGGCAGATCCAAAGCTGTATTAAACCTCATTCAGTGAAATGTTTTAATGCATTAGCCAAGAAAAAAGTCTAGAGTATGTAATTTTTAATCATGGTAGACAGATGGGAAGCTGTGAATCAATGGAATGATGCATTACATATTTAAACCAATGAAGTAAATCAAACAGATGACCAATTAGTACTCATTTTTAAGTTGTAGAAAATGGACTTACAGCAAAAAAATATAATTTGCAGAATCTTGATAGGGAATAGATTGAGAGGACAGGTCTAATAAATTTTTGAATATGTATGAAGGTTAATTATATTAAAAAGTTAGCTAAAATATAGTTTTTGAAATTATCAACTTTTAAACTGGGATATTAATAAAATATAGTGAATTTAAAAATAACCAATGGTGCAACCTATACTGTAATAATGTAATGAGAATTTTGATATCTCTTCCACAAAATTTGCTAGAAAACGTATGTGTGAAGAATTATCTCAAAATAAAAATAATTAATTAAATCTCATCACATTATTGTGATCACAGCAAAATTATATTGTACTTCAATGACATATTGTCATATTCTTTATATTGTCCATTTATATACAAATATCATCAACCATTATCAATCCACTGCAGGATGCAGATCTCTCCAAGTTCAATCCATCTCTCCAATCTTTAGCCTTTTGACTCCACATCACTGCTGCACACTTTTTATTTCATCCATCCATCTCACATATGATCTCTTTCTGGGTCTTTTACAATCTATTGGAATCTGGTTTAAGATTTCAATTGTCCATCTACTATCATTTCTTCTAGCAATATGTCCAGCTCAACTCCACTTCAATCTTTTAATTTTTTTAATGAGGTCAGTAACACCTGTTTGTTCTCTTACCCATACATTGTATTTTGAATCTCTTCTTGTTACTCCCAACATGCATCTCTCCATACTTTTTTGAGTGATCTGAAGTCTCTGTATTGTTCATCTATTAATTGTCCAAGTCTCAGATCCATAAGTAAGAACTGGTAAAACATTTATTAAAAACCTTCATTTTTAAATATATAGGCATATTTCCTTTTAGTATCAAGTTATTTCTACCAAAAGCACTCCAACAACGTTTAATTCTGTGATTAATTTACTCCATTATGTTTCCATCTATATGAATAATCTGACCAAGGCATTTGTAATTGTAAACTTCTAATTTCAACATAATCAATCTTTATTTTCACCTTTTGAGCAAATCGATTAAACATTACTTTAGTCTTTTCAACATTTATCGTTAGTCCTACTTTCATCTGATAACTCCTGCAACATTTCTTGCAGCTCTAAAGCATTATTTGCAAAAACAACTACATCATCTGCAAAATCTAAATGACTTAAATAATCTCCATTTACTTTCACTTTTTTAGTTTCCCATTTTAATACACAAAATACTTCTTGCAGCACTGCTGTAAAACGTTTGGAGATATGGAGTCACCTTGTCTTACAACCTTCTCAATGTTGATTTTCCCAGTATCATTATGTAATCTAATTGTTACTGTTGCATTTTTATAAATATTTTTTAAAATATGACAATATCCTGGATCTATACCTTGATGATCCAATGCTTTAATAACTGAAGAAATGTTTATAGAATCAAATGCCTTTTTATAATCTACAAATCCAAAACATAATGGTTAATTCTTATTTATTTGTCCTTTCTATAACATCTCTCAGTACCTGGATATAATCTATTGTACTAAAACCACTTTTAAATCCGGATTGTTCACTTGATTGGTGGAAATCCAATGTTCTCTGTAGACGCGGTCTGTGATTTCTAATATCTTCTTTATCACCTTTTTTAAATATTACTATTATTACTGTATTCTTCCAATCATCTGGTACATCTTTATCATTTCGACATTTGGTATATAACTTTGCTGTAATTTTTTCTATTTCTTCACCTGATTCTTTTAATATATCAAATATAATTCCATCATTACCTGGAGCCTATCCTTTCTTCATACATGTAATTGCATGTTTCACTTCATTTAAAATTCTGGGCAATTCGGAAGATGTAATAGATATAGTAGTTACTTGTTCTTTATTACTATATTATTCTTGATAAAAGTCTTCTATCCATTTCATGATGTCATCTCTCTTTTTAATAATAATTCCATCTTTTTTTCTTATTGCAGATATAAATTTCCTACCAATTCCAAAAAGTTGTTTTACATTCTTGAGATTTTTATTTTCTTCTACAGCTTTTCTTGCTAGTTTACAGTTATACTTTCTTATATCATTTTCAACTTTTTTCTGCACCATTTTAAAAATTCGAGATGTTCAATCCTTTTTAATGCATCATTTTTGTATATCTTTATATTCCTTCGTTTCTTCATAAATTCTCTAATCTTAATAGAAATTTTATTGGTCAATTGCTGCTTTTTTCTACCAGATATCTTTGTTGCAGTTTTTAAAAGTATATCAGTTATTTTCATACCTAAATCATCTTCAAAATCAACTAATACTTGAAACAGATTTGTAAGTTCTAATTTAAATTCATTAAAATGTTTCTGAAGATTAGGAATATCAACTGTAAATATTGTTTTTCCTAATAATTTTTGTCTCTAGTTTTGCATTAACACTTATCTTAAACCTTACTAAACGATGATCAACTTCCTGTGTTAAATTTATTAAGAACATTACAATCTTGAAATATGTATTTTCTGCTAGTCAAAATATAATACAATTCTGCTGTAACTTCATTTGGATGCTTCCATGTCCATTTCCTTTTAACATTTTTCTCAAAAAAAGAATTCATAATATAAAGTTTTTCTTTTTCTGCAAACTCCACAAGTCTATGTCTTCTCTCATTTCTATTACCATAACCAAAATTACCTATAGCACTTTCATCTTTCATTTGTTTACCAATTCTCACATTAAAGTCTTGCATAATAATTTTAAAATGTTGTTTACTCTGATCAAAACCCTTTTATACATCCATATAAAAATCTTCTACTACTTTATCACTATGAGAACTTGTTGGGGCATAAACCTGAATTATGTGCATTTGGTATCTACTATTAAGTTGTAAAACTAATCTTGCCACTCTATCTGATACACCATCAATCTCCACAATATTATTCTTCCATTTTTTATTTATAATGAATCCTACTCCACTTGTATTTCCAATATTTGTGGCTTTATAATAAAGTACATGTCCACTTTTTAAATAAATTGTCTCTTCATCTTTTCTTCTAACTTCACAGAGTCCAATAATGCCCCATTTAATATAAGACAGTTCTTCTAATTCTTGCAATCTTCTTTTACTTGAAAGTGATTGCAGTTGTTAGTACCTAAATAAAGTCATCATCAAATCGCAACCTGGGTCTGCAATCAGGGAATTCTTAGCACCCTCCACCTTCAGCCATCAACTGCTGCCTTGTTTGTTACTTGAAAGTGATTGCAGTTGTTAGTACCTAAATAAAGTCATCATCAAATCGCAGCCTGGGTCTGCAATCAGGGAATTCTTAGCACCCTCCACCTTCAGCCATCAACTGCTGCCTTGTTTGGTGACTTTACAGCCTTCTGGGAATAAGGGCCATGATTTATTTTGTCTGTCATAGTTGTTTATATGTATTGTAAAAATATTTATCATTTACACAAACATTCATTCTGCTTATCCGGTAACTGAGAAGAAAGACCATGGTATTTCTTGATCTTAAACTCAGAGGTAAAATCCAATAAATTCACCATGTTGGCTAATGCGTGCTGGTGAGCAGCCCATCCATGTTCGTACACTATATGAATAATCACATAGTAATATTAGCTGCAATGACAAGAACGTATGGAGTTGACATTAGGAATTTGGCCTGCTCGGTTCCTTTAAGGCTCCATGAGGAATCAAAGGGTCTTCTTTTAGTTGTAAGCAATATTTAATGGCAAAGTGGTGAATCACTGAAGAGGCTGCTTTATACAGCTAATTTCCAGCATTCCACATAGCATGAAATCGAATTTCTAAACACAAAAATAATTTTATAAAATTTTATTTAATGAAAGATACATTGAGAAAATTATAAAATACATCATGTAAACTATTTCCATATAAAATCTGAATATCATGGCCACAAAATTTTTAATTAAATTGCAAATTTTTATTGTATTTAGAATAACAATTGTTATAGGTATAACTGATGAATCAGTTCGGAATTCTTCTTACAATGTAGATTGTAAATCTTTCTTTAAAATATTTTTTACCATAAAAAAAACTTTTCCCAAAAACTACTGAAAACAGCAACAATTAAATAAATACACAAAACTGTTACACTTGAAATTCTCAATTTATATTGATATATATATATAATTCTAAATAGAATGAGGAAATGCACCACTTTTTATAGGAGGCAATTTGCATACATTTGCATATAACTAGTAATCTGAAAAGACTATGAATATGGAGCAACAAGGGCTCTGAAAGTGCTAAGTCTGTAAATTAGAATACGGTATATATATATATATATATATATATATATATATATATATATATGTATAAAGCCTACAAATTATTACATAAACAGTTTCACCGCAATGCATCAGCATATTATTAATTATAAAATATTGTAGTTTTTATTTTTAAAGTAGTTATACCATACATATCTTGATTATCAAAATGTTTATAGGCATATAAGTTTATATCACCATTTTGCAATGTTTTAATAAATCTTCATTTCATACTTTTAATGTGTTTAGATTATGAATAAAATTAAAGCCTTTATTAAGGTGTTTCAACTGTACATCTCCATAATTAATATGGATATAGCTGCAGGTATGAAAAATATTGATTTTAAGATGTTTAGCATCATTTATTGATTTGATTCTTCATATTGAAATTAATTTTCTTTACATTTTATATTTCTGCAAAAACTGGATTTATATAATGTTGGCTTAATACATTCATTGCAGATATATTTTCAAAATTTTGATGGTCCTGAGATTCTTTATATTATTTGTAATATAGATGAGATTTTCTGTATTTGTATGTTGAATGTCAGATTCCATGTCATTTCGCTTAAAAGGTTTAATATATACAGCCAAATGAGAATATAATATACAAATATAAATGTTTGAAATTAAATTATATGCCTAAACTTTAAAATATATCTTATCTGAAAGAGCCTAGTACATTTCTTTATTATTTTTAAACAAATAGCTTCAATTTAACATTCCCATCTATTACTAGAAAGTGATTTTAAATTTAAATTTGTAATATGTATTTTTTCATATACCTCACTATTTTACAGATAACAAAATATATTTTAAAATAAAATTTCAGATGCATCATTAATTACTAAATTTAATGAATTTGCAGGATAGTTATGTGAATTGGAAATATTAATATTCATTAATTCTAAAAAAATTATAACAAATTCAAATAATCATTAATGAATATCAATTATTGACTGAAAGGTTTTATAATGTTCAAAATTGTCTGCAATATTTGTACCGTTGTTATGAACACATACCTAATAGCAACTGTTAACTGATGGATATGATTTATATGCAGGATAGTATCAAGAATTAGTCAATAATAATTTGAATATTTAATCTTCTAAAAAATTTTCCTTTATTGTTTGAGTAATATTATGAAGGACTTCATTTTGAATTTCATCAAATAAATGAGCAATAAACTTTTTTGCTGTTTGAATATGATGCAAATGTTTTGATATTTTTGAAATGAATTTTAAGGAAAACGATATGAATTTTAAAATGACTATATATCATTTTGAAAATTTTTTCATGAAAGCTGAACACTTTCTTGATAAATATTTAGATTCCCAATATTTCTTTATTTATGTTGTGTATTGAATCAGTTGTACTTTTTTTTATAACTTTACTTTATGTTCATGTTTTGGTACATGTGGAACTTGTTTCATATTTAATATAGGATGCAGGTGTTAATAATTATCAGACTTCTATTTATTACTATGTTGTATATTCCAATTGTGAAATAATTTGTAGTAACAAAAAAGAATCAATTTTGTATAAACCAAAATACTTTCAAAAATTTTGGCTCCATTTGGTAATCATAAAATGTTTCTAAAAATTTTGCAATCAGATTCATTTTTAGAAAATAAACCTTATTAACTATAAGACTAATACAATTTTCCACTAGAAAATCTCTATTTGTTATATCCTTCTTTTCCTCACAGCCTAATCTAATTCATTAACATTAAGTTTAATTTAAAATCAGATGGTTCAAATTTTTTACTCAGTATCACAACTTTCATCTACTCCTGGCAATGTTTTTAGACTTTTGCATCCATTTTCACAATTATGTTATTCATTAAATTTATATTGAAGTATTGAAAATAACAAAATGTTTGCCAAGATAAATGCTTCTTTAAAACTATCTGCTTTTTGTTCTTTTGTTGTTGATGTTCAAAATTTGATGTGATTTTTTATGTTCAACCTCTTCTCATTGTAATCATATTTTTTGCTTTGAACTCAAGATACATTTTTTGAATTTTTGCCAATATCTAAAAGTTAAGAATTTATATTAAATTTACATTTATTTAATGAAAAAAAATTAAATTTTCATGCTTACATTCTTTACATGCTAAGTTTTTAGAAGCCACTGCCATGCATTGGACATTGTTTTGTTCAATGATTGGTTATATTGGACAATTATTAAAACAGGCAAAACTCTCCATACAGTAGTGCCAACAAGAGTAATCAATGGATGCCAGAAGGCTTATGCACAAGCCTTCTGGCATCCATTGATTACTCTGGTTGTCACTACTGTATGGAGAGTTTTGACTGTTTTAATAACAGTTTATGTGCTAGCAGAAGAAATAGTGATCATGTGATGTTTAGTGGTTATATTGGACAACTATGACAAAAATTTGAACATTTAATTGGTTTCATAATATATAAATTTTTTAGCTGATTTCCCACTAGAGAGGACCACTTCAAAAATTTCAAATAATATTCTATATTTTTTCAAATAATTGAGTGATATTAAATGACAATGTGAATATTAAAAAAATTTTTAAAAATTAAATACTTAAATATTTTTTTTATTGTTTTTTTGGATTTGAACTACTGTGAGTGAGGTTTATATTCTGCCTCAGCTGAGCTGCAGGTCCAACATGAAAAAAATTTTGGGATATATTTGGGTATCAAAGTTATTTGGATTCTGTGGGCCAGTTTAACTAGGAAATGAATGGTTAAAATTGAAGGAATGTCAGTTTAGTAAAACATATAAACACATATTAGTATTTAAAAAATATGATTAAGAAATGTAGCAACTTATCTTATGATCATTGTCTAATGTTCTCAGACTACCATAAATATTGTGATATTTTAAAATAAGTTTATTTTTAAGTAAATTAGTAATTATGCATATTTTTTATGAAATAAATCTACCTTCCTTTTTAATGAAGTTCATGTTGAAAATATTGATTTTTAAATAAATTATTAAAATGTGTGGTGTTTTATAAATATTACTTATTTGATATTTTTTATTACTATAACTATTAATGATACAATAATCTCTTCTGAATAGTCTATTCTATTGGGAATTTTTTTTTGATATAACATATATAAAATATTTCTGACTTTTTTAAAAAGACTTAAGAAAAAAATCATTTCATATTTCAATAGTGAATGAATTAGCTCAAAACTGTAAACATTATACATATAAAATTTATTGTTATTTATATTAAATTGTAATAATGGAAATTTTTATTATCATGGCAACATGAGGTGCCTTTGTGCACATCACAACATTCCATGGTGGCCCTAATAATGTTTATGTTCATATTGTCAATTTTATAGTTTAGAACCCAGAATGCTGTCATGTTTGTTGGCTAATGGGTGGTAAATCAATAAAATTTAGTAATTCTAAATTATAACTGGACAGAATTTGTGGGAATAGAAATAAAATGAAAGATAAATTAAATATAAAAGTGTGCTAGCCAAGAAGTTTAACTCTTAACTTGTTAGGTAATGTTTTGCTTATCATATTCTTTTCAATTTTTCAATATATGATGTTGCTTTTAGAAGTATATAATACTGTAAAATTTTTACCAAATTATGCTAAAATTTGATTTTATTTTCCTTCTATAAAAAAAAACTATGAATAAAAATAACATGTACACAATTATGTGATATTTGTTGCTCGGTCAATCCATTTAATGCTATATATAAGAAATTTGCACAAATTTGTAATGGTCTACAAAAATTAATTGAAATAAGATCATAGCTAAAGATATACATTCATAACCAATTTTATCTAATGAGCATGCCAACAGGTCTTAACAAGCTTTTCAGAATATCTCTATTTTCAGACTGGGTTCTAGCTTCTGGCTTTCCTCAGTGAGGTGCTAGAATATTCAAGCATTAGATTTAAAATACCAGGTCAAGCCCAGCACTTTATCTAATGGTTAATTGTAATACAAGCTTAATAAATTACATCATGTGACATACAAATTGATTTCTTTGCAGTTATATTTTTTGTTCTTAAGGTTTTGGTGATTTTATATTACTAAAGCTATTGATATATGATGTGTCTAAACTTGGTTCAGTCCTGTATGTCTATTTAAATTAAGATAGCTGGATTGGAAAACATGGATGTAGAAAAAATTCAGATTTGTTATTTAATAGTTAACCATTAGATAGTGCTGAGCTTGACCTGGTATTTTAAATCTAATGCATAACTATCCCAGTACCTGACAGGAAAAGCCAGAAGCTAGAAACAGGTTAGACAGTAGGGATATTCTGAAAAACTTATAAAGAGCTATTGGCATTCTCATTAGATAACATTTGTAATACAAGTTTAATAAATTAAGTCATGTGACATATGACTTGATTTCTTTGCAATTAGCCCATTGTTCTACAAGCATATTAGTTTCTGATTCACTATTTAAAAGATAGTATGGATTCTATACCTATCCAATATATAATGAAAGTCCCAGAAAGAGGAAACAATATAATTGCAAGTTAGAATAAAAATTGTCAAAAATCACTAAAATACCACATGATTACCATATGCTATGCTAGCATAACCTGTTAAATTAGTAACAAACTGTACAGAAGTGCCACATAGTAATTAATGGATATGTTTCGACTTAGTAGCTACCCATTCATTATTTTTACTTTAGGGTTCAACTTGTGGTTTTCATTTTGAGTTAATAACCTCATAGTTTATCTAATAAGTGACAGGTGGCTGTTGGAGGTTTGCATAAAATTCTACAATCTAGATCCAGTGCTCTCAAATTCAAGATTCCATAATGATGAAACCCACAATCTTGAAAGCTGTATGGGAATATTGAATCAGTTAGCACTACAAAGCTTTTATGCATAAAACTTCTAGTATCCATAATATGGTTGCCATGGGTGGCAAAACTATATGGAGAGTTTTCAATTGTTTTAACAGTTGGTGAAACCATAAAAAATGATGATTGTGTTGTTTTATTGGTTTAATATCAATCTGTTTATATGAAGATAGTAACTATGGTAATAAAAAAAGATCCCAAAATGTGCAAAAATTGAACTAGGTTGAGATCTATAACTATCCAGGTCAATTGACATTAATTTAATTTTTTTTGGCTAATTGCTTTATAGTTAGCTACACAGGTAAAAAGTGATGCCTGGAAATTTGCATTAGATCCAAAGACCCTGTTGTAATGCTCTCAGATTAAAATCTTCATTGTTGAAAGTCACAAGCTAATAACTAACCTGAAGACAATGGACAACTAGGCACAACAAAAAATTTTTATGCATAAATCTTCTAACATACATTGATTATTATGGTGTGCACTGGGTGACATAATTGTAGAGTTGGGTAGTGTTAAAATGTTGTCTTGCTAATATAACATGTGCATGGTGAATATGAGCTCCACACTCAGCTCATTATGATCATTTCATGCTGATCACTAATTGAAAGTGATATCATATTAAATCACAACCTAATAGTTATATCAATGATTAGCAAGATATAAGCAAAACTACTGTGATGACTAATTGGTTATGTAATGTATTAATTGAATAATTACTTAACCAGAAAATAAAAGTAAAAACAAAAACATAACATGCAATTAAAAGTATCCTGTTTACTTTATCAATCATCATCAACCATTATCATTCCACTGCAGGATGGTCTCTCCAAGTTCAATCCATCTCCTATCTTTAGCTTCTCTTCTCCACATCACCCCTGCACACTTTCTTATTTCATCCATCCATCTCACATGGGATCTCTTTCTGGGTCTTTTACAATCTCTTGGAATCCAGTTTAAAATTTCAATTGTCCATCTATTATCATCTCTTCTAGCAATATGTCCAGCCCAACTCCACTTCAGTCTTTTAATTTTTTCAATGAGGTCAGTAACACCTGTTTGTTCTCTTACCCATATATTGCATTTTCGATCTCTTCTTGTTACTTCCAACATGCATCTCTCCATACTTCTTTGAGTGGTCTGAAGTCTCTGTATTGCTCTTCTATTAAGTGTCCAAGTCTCAGATCCATAAGTAAGAACTGGCAAAACACATTTATTAAAAACCTTCCTTTTCAAACACATAGGCATATTTCCTTTTAGTATCAAGTTATTTCTACCAAAAGCACTCCAAACAAGTTTAATTCTATGATTAATTTCATCCATTATGTTTCCATCTGTATTAATAATCTGACCAAGGTATTTGTAACTGTTAACTTCTTCCAACTCATCATAATCAATCTTTATTTTTATACTTTGAGAAAATCTATTAAACATTACTTTAGTCTTTTTAACATTTATCTTTAGTCCTACTTTCATCTGATAACTCCTGCAACATTTCCTGTAACTCTAAAGCATTATTTGCAAAAACAACTACATCATCTGCAAAATCGAACTGACTTAAATAATCTCCATTTACTTTCTCCTTTAGCTCCCTATTTTAAGCCACAAAATACTTCTTGCAGCATTGCTGTAAAAAGTTTTGGAGTCACCCTGTCTTACACCCTTTTAATGTTGATTTTCCTATGATTATGTAATCTAATTGTTGCTGTTGCATTTTTACAAATATTCTTTAAAATGACAATATCCTGGATCTACACCTTGATGATCCAATGTTTTAATCACTGAAGAAATGTTTATAGAATCAAATGCTTTTTCATAATCTACAAATCCTAAGCATAATGGCACTCATATTCATTTGTCCTTTCTATAACTTCTCTCATTGCCTGGATATGATATACTGTACTAAACCACTTTTAAATCCAGCTTATTCTCTTGATTGATGGAAATCCAGTTTTCTGTAGACAAGTTGTAATTATCTTAGTAAAAATTTTGTATAAAACTGATAAAAGACTGATAGGTCTGTAATTTTTAATATCTTTTTTATCACCTTTTTTAAATATTAATATTGCATTCTTCCAATCATCTGGTACATCTTTATCATTTAAACATTTGGTACATATAAGTTTGCTAAAAAAAATTCTATTTCTTCACCCGCTTCTTTTAATATATCAATTATAATTCCATCATTATCTAAAGCCTTTCCTTTCTTCATAAATTTAATTGCATGTCTCACTTCCTCATTCAAAATTCTGGGCAATTAGGAAGATATAATAGGTATAGGAAGCACTTGTTCTTTATTATTTTATAATTCTTGATAGAAGTCTTCTACACATTTCATGATGACATCTCTCTTTTTAGTAATAATAAATCTTTTCTTATTGCAGATATAAATTTTCTACCAATACCAAAATGTTGTTTTACACTCTTTAGGTTTTATTCTCTTCTACAGCTTTTTTTACTAGTTCACAATTATACTTTCTTATATCATTTTCAACTCTTTTCCGCACCATTTTAGAAAATTTGAGATATTCAATCTTTTTTAATGCATCACTGTTGTATATCCTCATATTCCTTCTTTTCTTCATAAATTCTCATCTCAGTAGAAATTTTATTGGTCAATTGCTGCTTTTTTCTACCAGCTATCTTTGTTGCAGTTTTTAAAAGTGTATCAGTTATTTTCCTATTAATGTCATTCAAATCTGAATCATGTTCAAAATCTACTAATACTTGAAACCGATTTGTAATTTCTAATTTAAATTCATTAGAATGTTTCTGAAGATTAGGAATATCAACTGTAAATATTTGCTTTTTTAAAAATCATTTTTGTCTCTAGTTTTGCATTAACATGTATCTTACTAATCGATGATCACTTCCTGTGTTAAATTTATTAAGAACATTATAATCTTGAAATATGTATTTTCTGTTAGTCCAAATATAATCCAATTCTGCCGTACCTTCATTTGGATGCTTCTATGTCCATTTCCTTATAATATTTTTCTCAAAAAAAGTTCATGATATAAAGTTTTTCTTTTTCTGCAAACTCCACAACTCTATGTTCTATTTCATTTTTATTACCATAACCAAATTTACCTACAGTATTTTCATCTTTCATTTGTTTACCAATTCTAGCATTAAAGTCTTGCATAACAATTTTAAAATGTTGTTTACTCTGATCAAAAACCTTTTGTACATCCTTATAAAAATCTACTACTTCATCACTATGAGAACTTGTTGGGGCATAAATCTGAATTATCTGTATTTGGTATCTGTTATTAAGTTGTAAAATTAATCTTGCCACTCTGTCTGATACACCATCAATCTCCACAATGTTATTCTTCCATTTTTTTATTTATAATGAATCCTACTCCACTTGTATTTCCAATATTTGTGCCTTTATAGTAGAGTAGATGTCCACTTTTTTTTAAATCAATTGTTTCTTCACCTTTCCTTCTAACTTCACAAGGTCCAATAATGTCCCATTTAATATAAGTTCTTCTAACTTTTGCAATCTTCCTTCACTTGAAAGTGATCTGCAGTTGTAAGTACCTAAATAAAAATTCACCATCAAATGGCAGCCTAAATCAGGGGATTCTTAGCACCCTCCGCCTTCAGCCACCAACCGTTGCCTTGGTTAGTGACTTTACAGCCTCCTGGGAATAAGGGCCATGATTTATTTTTGTCTGTCATAATTTTATATATTGGAAAAAATATTCTTAAACTCGGAGGTAAAAAGCCAATAAACTCACCATGCTGGCTAATGTTTGTTGGTGAGCAGCCCATCCATGTTCATATATTATATGAATAATCACATAGTAATAACAGCTGCAATGACAAGAACGTATGGAGTGGACGTTGAGCATTTGCCCTGCTCAGGTTCCTTTAAAGCCTCCAAGAGGAATCAAAGGGTCTCCTTTTAGTTAATAGCTGAACTCCTTTCTGCAGCCATTTACTTTATATCTCTGCTTATTTACCCAATTGTTATAATGCATTAATAATTTCTATTGCATTCATATTTTGTTGTATATCATAAATATTATTCACTAATGCAGGAAATCTGAAACTCATTGCGCTTTGCAGACCACTCAGAATCTCCCACCACCAAACCATATTCAAACTCTATCCTTACATGTATATATGCATTTATTAACATTTTTTTCATTTTAATTATTAAAATAATCACTGATGTAGATATCTTTAAATATCTTAATCTACATATTTTAAATAAATAAATATTTTATATTATATTATTCGTATATGTGCATAATGGATACATATATATCATAGGTGAGGGGAGATTATTTATAAAACATTTATAATATCAATATATATATTAATTTATATTTTTAAAATTATGCTAAATTTTATTATTTATTTTAGTAATGGCTGTCAAAAAGGCTGGTGCAATCCTACCGAATATTCTCGAATGCAATTAAGTCAATTAACCAAAAATCCATTAATCCAAATTAAAATGTTATAATTTTATAAAAGTAATATAAAATCCATTAGTGAAAATGTTATCCATTTCAAATTTGTTTTAAAATCTTACATTATATTTTAAAACAATCGTTCAAAAAATTTGTAGCAGGATTGCATTGTCTTAAAACTTACAAGAACAAAGGTATGCATCCGGTCTGCAAATTGCAGATC
>JAQFVV010009060.1:0-17985 GCA_028023455.1 Epiperipatus broadwayi | reverse complement strand
TTGGATTTAGTTAAACTAACTTTTAAACTTATATCCTGTTTGATAATTTATTTACGTAATGCTTTATTAACCCTGTAAATTCAGCCTCAAATTAATAGGCGCTAATTACCATTGAGTAGATAACTAAATCACTAAGGAATATTTATTTGTATAGTACCTATGATATTTTGTATTAGTTTTGAAACATTATACTATGTAATAAGAAATTCTGCTAGTATAAGTAAAGTAGTATTTGTTAGTAGAGTTATTATCATCATCAACAACTATTATCAATCCACTGCAGGATGAAGGTCTAAGTTTAGTCCACCTTCATCAATCTCTAACCCTCTCTTCTCCCCATGACACCTACACATGTTCTTATTTAATCTGTCCATCTCACATGTGGTCTCTTTCTAGGTCTTTTACAATCTCTTGGAATCCAGTTTAAGATTTCAATTGTCCACCTGTTTGTTCTCTTATGCATATATTGTATTTTTGATCTCTTCTTGCTACTCCTAACATGCATCTCTCCATGCTTTTTTGAGTGGCCTGAAGTCTCAGTATTTCTCTTGAGTGTTAAAGTCTTAGATATATAAGTAAGTACTGGTAAAACACATATATTAAAAATTTTCTTTTCCAAACACATAGGCATATTTCCTTTTAATATTAAATTATTTCTACCAAAAATACTCATTTCATCCATTATGTTTCCATCAGCAGTATCAATCTGACTAAGGTATTTGTAGTTGCTAACTTCTTTTCATAATCAATCTTTATTTTCATCATTTGAGAAAATCCATTGAACCTTACTTTAGTCTTTTTAACATTTATCTTTAGTCCTACTTTCATGTGATAACATCTGCAACATTTGCTGCAGCTCTAAAGCATTATTTGCAAAAAACAACTACATCATCTGCAAAATATAAATGACTTAAATAATCTCCATTTATTTTCACTCCTTTAGCTTCCCATTTTAATCCACAAAATACTTCTTGCGCACTTCTGTAAAAGTTTTGGAGATATGGAGTCACCCAGCTTTATACCCTTCTCAATGTTGATTTTCTTAGTATCATTATGTAATATCATTCTTGCTGTTACATTTTTATAAATATTCTTCAGAATATGACAATATACTGGGTTTATACCTTGATTATCCAATGATTTAATCACTGAAGAAATGCTTATAGCATCAAATGACCTTTTTAAATCTACAAATCCAAAGCATAATGATAACTCATATCCATTGGTCCTTTTTATAACTTTTCTCAATACTTGGATATGATCCACTATACTAAAATGACTTTTAAATTCAGTTTGTTCTTTAATTGGTTGAAATCCAATGTTTTCTGTAGTCATAATTATCTTAATAAATTTTTTATATAAAACTGATAAAAGGTTGATAGATCTGTATTTTCTAACATCTTCTTTATCATCTTTTAAAATATTAATATTAATATTGCATTCTTCCAATCATCAGGTACATCTTTATCATTTAGATATTCAGTATATAACTTTGCCAAAAAATGTTCTACTTCTTCACCTGCTTTTTTTAATATATTGATTATAATTCCATCATTATCTGGAACTTTTCCCTTCTCCATAAATTTAATTGTATGTCTCACTTCTTCATTTAAATTCCTGAGCAATTCAGTAGGATATACTTTTCATTATTCTTTATTACTATATAATTCTTGATAAAATTCTTCTATCCATTTCATAATGTCATATCACTTTTTAGTAATAGTTCCATCTTTTTTCCTTATTGCAGAAATGTTTCCTACCAATACCAAAATGTTACTTTACACTCTTCTGACTTTTATTCTCTTAAACAGCTTTCCTTGCTAGATCACAATTATACTTTTTTATATTATTATCAACTTTGCTTTGCACCATTTTACAAAATTTGAGATACTTAGTCCTTCTTAGTGCCACTTTTTTTATATATCTTCATGATTCTTCTTTTCTTCACAGATTTTCTAGTCTAAGTAGAACTTTTATTGGCTAATTGTTGCTTTTTTCTACCAGTTATCTATGTTTCAATTTTTAAAAGTGTAGAGTTATTTTCTTATTAATTTTATTCAAATCTGAATCATATTCAAAATATACTGATAATTGAAAACGATTTGCAAGTTCTAATTTAAATTCATTAGAATGCTTCTGAAGATTAGGAATATCAACTGTAAAAATTGTTTTTCTTAATAATTTTTATCTCTCTAGTTTTGCATTAACACAAATCTTAAATCGATGATCACTTTTTGTCTTGAATTTATTAAGGTCATTACAATCTTGAAATATATATTTTCTGTTAGTCAAAATATAATCCAATTCTGTGGTACCTTCATTTAGATGCTTCTGTATCCACTTCCTTTTAACATTTTTCTAAAAAAAAAAAAAAAGAAAGAAATTCATAATATAAAGTTTTTATTTTTTTTCAAACTCCACAAGACTATGTTCTTCCTCATTTCTATTATCACAACAAAATTTACCTACAGCTCTTTCATCTTTTATTTGTTTACTAATTCTAGCATCAAAGTTTTTCATAACCATTTTAAAATGTTGTTTGGTCTGATCAAAAGATTTTTGCACATTCATATAAAAATCCTCTATGCTCTACTATTTCATCACTAGGAGAACTTGTTTGAGGCATAAACCTGAATTATTTGCATTTGGTATCTGCTATTAAGTTGAATAACTAATCTTGCTACTCTGTCCGATACACAATCAATATCCACAATGTTATTCTTCCACTTTTTATTTATAATGAATCCTACTCCATTTGTACTTCCAATATTTGTGCCTTTGTAGTAGAGTGCATGTCCACTTTTAAATCAATTGTCATTTCATTTTTTTTCTAACATCACAAAATCTACTAATGTCTCATTTAATATAAGACAGTTCTTCTTTTAATTTTTGTAATCTTTCCTTCATTTGAAAGTGATCTGCAGTTGTAAGTACCAAAATAGAAAGTCATTATCAAATGGCAGCCTGGATCTGCAATCAGGGGATTCTTAGCACCCTCTGCCTTTGGCCACCAACTACTGACTTGGCTTGTGACATAAGTCTCCTGGGCATAAGAACTATGATTTATTTTTGTCTATCATGATTGTATACATCTATTAGAATCAATTTTTTTTATTCACACACATATTCATTCTTTCTTATCAGTAAAGTGAGAAGAAAGACCATGGTGTTTCTTGATCTTAAACTCAGAAGTAAAAAGCCAATCAACTCACTGCTGGATAATGGGTGTTAGTGAGCAGTCCATCCATTATCATAAACCATATGAATAATAACATAGTAATGATAACTGATATAAAAAGAATGTATGAAGTGGACATTAGCAATTTTTACTGCTCAGTTCTTTTAAGACATCCAAGATGAATGAAATGGCATCTTTTCAGTTAACAGCAAACTTCTTTCTGAAGCCAGTATAGGTATACACCCTAACTAATTATTAAAACTTTGAATAATATAAGCAGCATAGCGAATTACTATAATAAGGGTATGAATTTATAATAAATGTATATATTTTATATATCATTTAAAAGTTCTAAGTAAATAATTTTACTTACTCTAAAAGGCATGAAAGAACTAGCCAGTTTTAATAAAATGAGGTTGATAATTTATTGATTATTGTTACAAAATAATTAAGGACCTTATAAAACATTATCATCCTACAGTATTTAAGATTAAGATTTGTTTAATATTATTCATTCCTCCCCAATGTAATACAATTGTATTTACAACACTTCAGAATTACATACATAGTCATAACCCAAGCATAGATTATTCTCAAAGAAAAAACCTTATTATTTATTGACCTATTATTATTGCTATGAATATGAGGCAACTCACATCGAAAGCGCTAAGCTGTTGATTATTTTATAGTCTTATAGTTGTACTTTTTATAACTTCTCTCTCCAGCACCTAAGAAACTCCTAATTTTATTTTATTATGATTATTCTCATATAATTTTAATAATAAATTATGTTTATTATTGTTGGCTTAAATTTTTTATTATTTTTGTTACTTTATAATGAAGAAATTGTTATATTTAACGCATCTGTTTGTCATTATTGAAACCATCATCTTTGTATGTATGTATGTATGTATGTATATATATATATATATATATATATATATATATATATATATATATATATATATATATATATATATATATATATATATATATATATATATAATAAAAAATCATACTTTTAAGTTACTAAATTATATATTAGTAATGTATTTAAATTTTATACACCATTTATTATTACTATGGATATGTAAAATACAAATTTGTAGGATAAGGAATTGGGCAATAAAATTCCCTTTTTACATTCACCATATCTAGATTTAATGAATAAATTGTACATCCATACATTTATTATTATTTTATTTAAATAATTAAGATTGATTTAATAACCCTGAGATAAACAATTAGTTAAATGTTATATTTAAGTTAGAAATAAAAAAGAATTAAATTGGTAGCCTTATTTAACACACATAATTGATTAATGTTAAAGTAGTTATTTACAGAGAGACATATCAGAAAATGTGTGCTTAAAAATAAGGTAAGATTTTTATCATAAATCTACAAGAATATCCTGAGAAATTTATTTGTTTTAAATTGTATGTATTAATAAATTCTGGAATGCGAATATAAAACAGGTATTCATTTTAATTTATTGTCGTAAGTGTGCAACCAATTGTAAATGCATTCCACATGAAAAAACACTCAATCTCAGCTGATTGTCTTTTGCTCCTACCTGATTGGAACTTGAACTTTGGATCACAATATATATATATATGTAAATTTCTAATAATCTATTTTTACTTACTTACTTCTCTTTAATATGTTAATCAATAAAATATACATATATTTCATATATTTGTTTTTTTTTTTTTTTTGTTGTAATTTTCTATTTTATTACACATATATAAGTGTGTGCATTTACTGTAGCACTTTATATCTATATAATGACAAAAGATTGCATTTAAAAGATGTTCCCCTTTTAAATGCAAAAAGTATTTATAGTTTCATTGGTCACTATCTACCATCATCTTACTCTGATTTTGCTATTATAAAATATAACAGTTATTTCTGAACCTTTAACAATATTTCAAATATATATATTAATTAATAAATTATTTTTGTAAAATTTTGTAAGAATATAATTTTTTTTTATCTCTTACTAAAAATAACTAATATGTTTACCATATAGGATCACCAGTCAATTGATTAAAAAAGGTTTTTTTTTTTTAAAAAAGGGATTTTATCTTTAAGGAATTTACTGCATTCTCAGACATGCAAATAATTTTTAGTGTTTAGGTTTTAAAGAAACCTATTTTGCTGTAATTTCTAATGAAAAAATGTCTTCTGGTTAAAATATCAAAGTGGTAGTAGAAAGTTGTGTTTTTTATTTATATATACACGGTTATATAAATATAATTGTTTAAACAATCATTACATTATGCATATATCATGAATATGGATATACAAATATAATTGTTTATATCATTAAATTGATTTAAAAATTCATGACTGCATTTATTCTAAATAATTCCAAACAAACATTGCTTATAAAAGTAAAACCATTTGCATTAAATTTTATTATCTGTAATAAACAATAATATTTAAACAGCATTAAACTGTTGCACATGCGCTTTGGATTTTAAATATAAAATGAATGAATACTAACACTTCAACCACATGATAAAATCTTTGGAAAAGATAGAATGGCCATCTATCTTTTCGAACCCAAATGCTTTTGTATGGGCGAATCTTAATTATATTTAATTATAAACACACACTTAGATATAGATAATGTATTCAAGACATATATTAAAATGTGCTTAAGTTATATAACGAAGTTGGTTAATGAACCCCACAGAAGCATATAAATAAATAATAACTCACCACTCAGCCTAATAGTGTTAGTAAAAAACTGAAAATAGGATAACATTTTTTAGATTCTCAGCTTTTAAATTTGAATATGAATAAATGTTTATAATAAGTGATTTCAAGATGTTGAAGTAACACAGAGATAGAGTTCTTAATAGTAAGTCAAGGGATTGAAATGTTAGCAGTTCTTAATGGTAAATCAGTTGAATAATAATAATAATATATATATATTTAAAATGCTTTTGTTTAATTTCAGGATTAATGAACTAAAAAGTGAAAAAAAACTTGTTTCTTGTACCATAATTTTGGTTGTTATAAGTAATTTTAAATAAAGTATGTATGCGGGAATGGGTATAAATTAATCAATTTAATCATTAATAGAATATTTAGTTAATCACAAACTGTATGGACCGAATTAATTAATTTACGAACTTTCATAATCTTATTTAAGTTACACAAAACTAAAATTGTGGGCCAATAAAAAAAAAAACATTTATAAATTTTTTTTATTGCATTAGTCCTGACATTTAATAAAATGATTTATTTTAGAAAAATGTTTTTAGTATATATTATTTCTCTTTTAAAACTTATAAAATGTAACAGAAATATTTGTTTATAATTTTAACGCTATATCTGTTTGATGTCAAACATCACGAATAAAATTAATTTCATCTTCTAGTTCTTTTTCATCGGACAGTAAAACAGCTTTTATATATATGTATAAAATATTAATTTCAAACCGTAAGCAAATCATAAGTTGAATAAATAAAGAGAATTTTAAAATATTTAACAAAGAAAACGATTTTTCAGAAGCATTTACTTACAGCAAGAAGAGAGAAAGAAAAAAAATCAATATATGCTTTAGTATAAATTTTTAGAAATTAGAGTTAACTTTTGGAAAATCCTAAAAGCCATTTGTGTCTATAAGGGTTTGAAAATATAGAAACGCTTTAGCTATCACAGAGCATGCTTGGAAGAGTAATGTCAGAAAGATGAGGAGCTTAACTGTGCAGAGGAAAAAAACATAATCTTTGACATATGCACAGAAGAATGAAGAACCCATGCTATTAACAGGCTTAGAAAATGTGATAACAAGAAAAGCAAAGAATTAAATATTAGAAATAAAAGTTCAGAGACTTTCCAACAGTTTCTGAGAGTGTTAAAATTAAAGAAAAATTAAATAAAAGATAAGAAAGAGGGCATGGACACAATACTTTTAATTGGACTATTTCCATCATCTAATATTAATAATTCAATGTCTTTAGAAAAATTCATACTTTATTTAAACTTTTCAAATACATTCCACTGTTAGAAATAACACACAGGTTAATATATAACATTATGTTTCAAGTTGTATTCTCTTTTGTCTAGATGTTGTTCACTTGATCAATGACAGTACAATGATAGGAATCAAACTTGTACTTTTAAATTAATAAATATCAATATAAGATATAATCAATTAGTTATTTAAAGTTCATACATATTATTTAAGAGTAAACAGATTGTATTCAATCTCTTAAGTATTGGTTTATTTTGTCAGAATTTATTATTTGACTCTCACTTATGGTGGATGAAGATTTAAATCACAATTGCTTTGGCAATATTTATTTTTAGTTTGATGGCTGGTTTCTTTCTGTAGCTTTGGATATCAGAGGTTAACACATAGAAGCCACATGTCCAGATGGTTTCACCATTTGTTGATAGCTCTTATTCCTGGACTCAGATATGGATCTCAGTGGAGTTTCTGTAGTTATCTATAGCTGATTAAAAAATCCAAAAGACGATTGAAGGATCTAAAGTTTTTTTATAATCTAATCTCGAGACTATAATTAGTGCTTTTTATTAAATTCAAAAGGATTGTTTTTTTGTTATTCTGTGATTATTCTGCTGTCATTCTGTATTACAGCTCTTGCTCTATTATTCTGCCATGTAATCTAATTACTCTGATATTCTCAGCCAGAACTTCATAATTATATTTGTTCATGAAGCTTGGAGCCATGCAGGAGTAGAGAAGTCATCATCTGTTTTACTCTGTCAAGTGGCAGAGCACAAGCTAGAAATCTATATCTGATTCCAGGAATAAGAGCTATCAACAAATATTGAAAACACCTGAACATGTGGATTCTATGTATTAATCTCTGATATCCAAAGCTACAGAAAGAAAACAGCCATCAAACTAAAAATAAATACTGCCAAAGCATCCTAATTAAATTGGAATTGTGATTTAAACCTTCATCCACAATAAGTGAAAATCAAATAATAAATTCTGCCAAAATAAACCAATACGTAGGAGACTGAATACAAACTTTTTACACTGAAATAATATGTATGAACTTTAAATAAATCTTAATTAATTATTATTTATCTCCTATCTAGTAAAAATACGTTAGTAAATAATTATTTGTTTAATCTGGAGAGTGCTGTATTGTTTCTTTCATAAACATCAGAATTTAGTCAGTGATCATTTAACTAATTGGCTGCTGTGATCAACATTAGGAAATGATATTAGTAAATAATTACAATAATAAAACATTTGTAACATACAGGGGTTAACATCAGTATGACAATAGTTTATGAACAAGAACAAATACATGTATGAATTATATGCAAATGGTAGGAATGAACTTCTATCACATACTGCTGTTTAGAGTATATGGTACAGTATGTATGAGTGACTGGCAGTCAAGGCAGTTCCAAACATATCACAACAAGACATGTATGAAGATACAGCAGATAATCTATGATAAGAAATTTTCATCTACCACACTAAACAAACAATATAAGTAAGATGCCAGAAAACCTCAAATGGTTTTACAATCATTTATCACTAATAGGTTACATAAAAATGGGTTTCATATGTAACTATCATAACCTGAATTGACTGTTGATAACTGTCCATTTCCATCAATTATATTTCTTCAAAATGAAATAATAGTTTGCTCATGCTGAAGCTTATTTATATAAATAAATACAACCTTAATCTAACCTGTTTATGCAATACAATTGAACTTCATTCTTAATTTATTAATTTGCAGATTTAACTTTTGTTTATATTTAAATAAAGTGAAATTGAATAGTGTAATTCACATACAAACCATTAATAGAATGGTCAGAAATTGCTAAATTATTCTTTAACTGATTTAGATAAAATCATTATTTTAAGCTTTATACTCCCATGTACAATGTCTGTGCATAATCTAAATTAGTACATAAGAATGAAATAATAATAATAATAATAATAATAATAATAATAATAATAATAATAATAATAATAATAATAATAATAATAATAATAATAATAATAATAATAATAATAATAATAATAATAATAATAATAATAATAATAATAATAATAATAATAATAATAATAATAATAATAATAATAATAATAATAATAATAATAATAATAATAATAATAATAATAGGATTTACAAATGTTTATTTCACATAAATAAATTTGTCAAAAGTAGCAAATCAATTAAGTAAAGTTATGCCATTGTGTGTGTTAATTTCTAATGCGTATACATAAATAAATTGTACGTCTCATTATTTTGTTAGCATTTTGTCATTATTTGCAATCAATAATTTAAATAGAATAGTTGAGTTGCTTGTTTATCCCTGACCTTAGCAGGATGAAAATGTAAATAAATGCTAGTCTGTAACATAAGAATCTGGAAGCATGTGCAGATTGCCCTCACATGATTTTCATGTGGGGGGGGGTCACAATTCTTTCAGTTACAATATATATATAAACATAGCTTAACATATTTAATCAAATATTTTCTTTCCTCAATTTGAATATAATAATAGTAATAGTAATAGAAAATTGTTCAGGAAGTTTAAAATTAAAAAAAAAAACTCTAAGTACTGCTTTCGACCAGGTCGGTCATAATCATAGAACTGCAATAAAATATATAAATAAAGATATACATTAAAATTAAATATGCTATTTATGTGATTAATTAGGAAAAATAAGAAAATTAAAACACTGTTCTAAAAATTTAATTTTTCCATTTTTAGTAGTAATAGCTTTAGATGTTTTCAATGCTGTTTTAAACATAAAATATTAATCTATTATAACGTAATTTAATAAAATATTTAATTTTAATATATATATATATATTTAATATAAATAAAATGTCCATTAATTAAAATAAAATTGTAATTATAATAAAATTAATAATTTTAATGGTAATAAATTATTATAAACAATCCTTAAATCCGCAGAACTTTCAGTTAATTTCTTAAATCTGGCTCAACTGCAATTAAATTAAAACAAAACAACACAAAATATGAGATTTGTGGGATTTGAATTGATGACGTTTGCTTCTGCTTTGTTTTTTTAATTTAATGGCAGTTGAGGCAGATTTAAAAAATTAAACGAAAGTACTTCTGCGGATTTAAGGATTGTTTATAATAGTTCATTACTGTTAAATTTATTATTTTTATTATAATTACAATATACATTTATTTATATATTTTATTGTAATTTCATGATTATGACCAACCTGGTCAAAAGCTTAGATATTAATTTTATTAAAATTTGAGACGTTCCTGAATAGTTTTCCATTATTATTATTATTATTATTATTATTATTATTATTATTATTATTATTATTATTATTATTATTATTATTATTATTATTATTATTATTATTATTATTATTATTATTATTATTATTATTATTATTATTATTATTATTATTATTATTATTATTATTATTATTATTATTATTATTATTATTATTATTATTATTATTATTATTATTATTATTATTATTATTATTATTATTATTATTATTATTATTATTATTATTATTATTATTATTATTATTATTATTATTATTATTATTATTATTATTATTATTATTATTATTATTATTATTATTATTATTATTATTATTATTATTATTATTAGAGGAATGAGAACTAAATTGAATCAAATAAAAAGTTTTTTTTGTTCAGAAGATTATGATTTTATCTTTCTCACAGAAACATGGCTAAATGACCAAATTTATGATGATACATTTTTAGATGATAGATATAAAGTTTTTCGTGCAGATAGATGTCATGAAGTAATTAAAAGAGGAGGGGGCACTCTTATTGCCATCAGGAAAGAGATTGTTCATAAATCTGTGCTTTTGAATTCTAGATTTTGTGAATCAACATGGTGTGAGGTCTCCCTTGATCATCATAAAAAATTATTATTAGGGAACGTTTATATAAGGCCAGCCTTGTCTTTCTCTGACTTGGATGCTTTACTTTGTACTTTTGAAGAATTTTTGATTAATTATAAAATGAATATTATTATTACTGGAGATTTTAACATTCCTGAGTTATTTAATAATGCTTCTTTTGATATTTCTTCATTATCACACAAAGCATATAGGATGCTGCAATTCTTTAATTTTTTGAATTTGAAACAGCATAATTCCCATTTAAATTCTTATAATCGAATGCTTGATTATGTTCTGAGTAACTTACCTGAGATTAAATGTTTTTGTGTTTCATCTCTTAATTTTCCTATAGATTTACATCACCCACCTATTGAATTTTTTGTTAAAATAAATTATTTTAAGTGGCATGTTCCTTTAAATATTAAAAGATGTTATAAAAAGGGGGATTATATGGGTCTGTGTAAGACAATTTCTAATTTTGATTGGAGCCCGTTATATTCCTCAACAGATGCTAATTATAATATGGACTTTTTTAATCAAGTATTTAATGATCTAATTGATTTTTATATACCAAAAAAAAGTGACTCTCACAATTTTTATTTCCCTTTTTGGTTCTCAGATAAACTTAAAAAAAATTATTAGAAGGAAATTGTATCATCATAAGCAGTACATTAAAACACAAAATATACTTTTTTACAATAATTTTATTAATTATAGAAGATTGGTTAAAGCTATTCAGAAAATTGATTTTCAAAACTATATTAAAAATATGGAGCTCAATTTGTCAGATAATCCTAAAGAATTTTGGTCTTTTATTAAAACTTCTGGCATTACCAAAAGAAAATCTCAAATGGATTATAATTCATCTTTATGTGCTGATGACTTTTCAGTTCACTTTTCTGAATTATTTGGTAATTCTCAACTGTCTGGGTTTAATTTGATCAAGGGATGTTTTAATGATAGCATTTCTATTGATTGTTTCAACAATAGTGATATTATATCAGCTGTCAAAGAACTCAAAATACATTCAAGTATAGGTTATGACAATATACCTTCTTTCATTTATAAAGGTTGTGTAGAATATATTGCTGCTCCTTTATGTTATATTCTTAATTGTTCCATTAAAAATTGTATTTTTCCTAACTCTCTAAAACTTGCCAAAGTTATACCTATTTTTAAAAATGGTTCAAAAGATAATGTTAATAATTATAGACCAATTTCTGTGCTTCATACAGTTGCACGCATATTTGAAAGATGTATTTATAAGAAAATTGTTAATGACATAAATAAGATTTTGGTTCCTGTGCAACATGGTTTTTTACCTGGAAGATCAACTGAAACTAATCTTTTAACAATAACTGATCACATTGCTAATGCCTTTGAGAATCAATGTCGTTTAGATGTTGTTTATTTTGATTTATCCAAGGCATTTGATAAAGTGGATCATTCCAGGTTGCTTTTCAAAATGTATAAATTAGGTTTTTCCTATAATTTAGTTGCATGGTTTGAATCTTTTATTAAGAAGAGAACAGCTTATGTAAAGTTTAAGAATAATTCTTCTAATCCATATTATTGTAATATAGGAGTACCTCAGGGCAGTATCCTTGCACCATTATTGTTTAACATTTATATTGATGATTTGGGAGAGAGTTTAGAATTTTCGCATATTTTATGTTATGCAGATGATTGTAAAATTTTTAGGAATATAAACTCAATTAATGATTGCATATTATTACAAAAAGATATCAATAGTTTTGTGAAATGGTGTAGAGATAATAAAATGGATATTAATATGGATAAGTGTTCAACAGTTTCTTATTCCAAAAAATCTGAAATGATAATTTGTCCTTATTATATTGAAGATCATAATATAAAGTTTGTTGATACTCAGAAAGACCTTGGAATTATTTTTGCAAGCAATGGATCATTTCATCATCATATTGAAAATGTAGTAAATAAGGCTTTTAAAATTATGGGTGCAATTTTAAGGCATGGTAGACAATTTAGTAGTTTTACAAAATATAAATTGTTTCTCTCTTTGGTTTTGCCAATTTTAGAATATGGATCTGTCGTTTGGAATCCCAGTTCCAAACGAGATATTATCAAAATTCAATTGGTTTATGACAAATTTTCTAAGTACATTAAATTAAAAGACCATTATCTATCCCTATCCATTAGAAGAAAAATGAGAGATCTTAAAATTTTATATAATCTTGTGAATCAAAAAATTATATTAACTAACAAAATTTCAAATATTGCGTTTAATAATTGTTTACATAAAACACGTACATTTACTTTATTTTATATTAAGGTTTGTCGCTCTAACATATTAAAATTTTCACCTTTGCTTCGTTTGCCTAATACCTATAATCATGATTTTATTAATGAAAATATTTTTTCTTTAGACTTTAAAAAATTTGTTACTTATCTTGTAAAAAAGTATGGCATATAATTATATTATTTTCATCATTTTTACTCATTTATGTATATTATTTATGTATATTATTGTATAGTTATTATAGTGCAATTCTGTAATTGGCTTAATGCTGTAGTTTTGTACGGTAAATAAATTGAATTGAATTGAATTATTATTATTATTATTATTATTATTATTATTATTATTATTATTATTATTATTATTATTATTATTATTATTATTATTATTATTATTACATTTGCATATATTTATTACACTTTTCATGAAGGCTATGAGTATGAGGCATGGTTCCTCGAAAACGTTCAGCCGATAAATTTTTAATAGTAAGTTATATTTTCTCTAATTAATAATTACAATTAAGTATTTTTTGTTTTTACATATAAGGAGAAATTAAAACCATATTATTATTATTATTATTATTATTATTATTATTATTATTATTATTATTATTATTATTATTATTATTATTATTATTATTATTATTATTATTATTATTATTATTATTATTATATTATTATTATTATTATTATTATTATTATTATAGCTTAACATATATTTAATTGAAATAACTCCACCCCCCACCCCCCTTGTGAGCTATGTATAAGTTAATAATCGCCTATCAATAAAATAAAAGACTAGAATAATACCACTTAATTCTTTAGAGCTGATAACATTTAAGTATATACTTATTGATACATAACTCGTATATTACAATTCCTTTCATTCCAATTTCATATTCATCAAGTTATGATTATAAATATCCACATTTATTAAATCTGATGTTTCATTTGATATTTAGGATTTATTAAATATAAAATGCTGCCTTCTGAATGGTTAATAACGATTTCTGAATAATTTGATCCATACTTAAATGAACCTAATAGTTAGAGTTTACATTGTGCATCATAACATGTCAATAAATGTGTGCTTAAATATTATCAGAGATAAAGGAATAGGAGAACCATGTTATTCTTTTTTGTTTATTGATAGGTTATTATTAGTTTATAGCTCACAGGAAGATAAGAGGCATAGATACGCTGCAAATAAAAGTAGATTGTCAATAATAGATTTTTTACGTGTAGCAGAAGATTCTAATATATTCTCTGGTTAGATAACAGGTAGAAATCAATTTAAATAATAGAAATAATAATCAGAAAGTTTAAAATATTTTTTATAAGCAAAAATATGTCCTATGAAGTCACTCATAAGTGAGTGATTATAATATAACCCAAGTGATATCAATAATGAAAAGACTAATACACATTATGCCTTCCTAAGGCAACATATAAAAGGCTTAATTGTTTCTAGTTTTTCCAATCTAATAAAGTCACAAGCTAGAATATCAATATCAATGCTATATTAAAATAATAATCATCTTTTTGAATTCCTAACTTAATTATTTTACATTGTGTGCACATTAATGATTTATTTGACACATCTTCTTATAGTGATCAGCACCTTATCAACAATTGAATGTATTTGGAATATTTAAATAAAGTTAAGTTTTTTTAAAGACATTCAACTCTTATATTAAATGATGGAAATAGTCCAATATATAAACACAACCAGCACATAAACATTCAATGACAAAGATCTGGATTTGAATCGAATTTGAGTATAACATCCTTTTTGAATTAATATCATGATTCATCTTCCATGACCCAAATCCATCTTCCATGACCAAGATTTATCTTCTATGACTAAGATTTATGTTTGAATTTAATCTGGGTAAAATTTTAGTTCTAAATAGATTTAAGATTTTTCCAGTTTGAATGGTCATAACCAATCTAGTAAGCCATTCCAGTATTGGTCACAATACACGATGTTCCATTTATCAAAAAGAGAGTAAGCCAGAAATAGAAAGATGTTAAAATCTTCATTACCCAGTTGATGGCAAGCCTGCAGTGTAATTCTTATTTCCTCAGCATTTTTTTTGGGGTAGAGATTGTTGCAATACTTGCACTGTAATGGGCTACTTAAAAGCAGTTTCACCTTTTTACCTATAAATAATATGAACATTAAAGAAATTATCATATTCTTGTAGCTTAATTTATAATCTGCATCAAATAACAAAAGTAATTCACTTTTACAGCATATTATAAATACATTTGCACATGCTTCCAGTGATCAATGGATCTCAAAGAATAATGACAAAGAACTCTCCAGACTTGTTTTGGTTATTCTTTTGTATCTGAGTTTGTCATAGGTTTTAATTAGAAAACCCTCTATTGGTCCAAGCAGTGAAGATCAAACATCTAAAACCATTCATAGCTTTGATTGGTATCTAAACTTTATCCAGAATAATAACCAAATGACTTATTGCTTGATAGAGTCCTAATAGTTTAAGAATCAAAGGTGGACAGAACTGAAAATATGATTATGAACTATGACCAGCAGAATCCTCTACTCTTTCACTGCAACTAAGAAAATTTTATTCATTAATTACTTATGCTTAGATAGATAATTTGAAGTATTGTGAAAGCATTTATTATTGCTATCAGCAGACACACATGCACACACACACACATAGAGAGAATAGTCTAACCATCAAAATGACAAAATCAGTGTCCTTTTGCCTACAGTTTAAGAACTGATACAGAAACCAAAATTAGATAATAATAGCTGTAAGAATAAAATTTTAATTAACTTAAGTGTAAACATTTCACAAAGTTATTGAAATAAATATGTAGTGATTTTAACTTGGTGATATTAAATTGAGACAACATAAAGATGTTATTATTTGCTACAATGATTAAAATTTTATACCATAATTATTGTTTAATTTTGTTTTTCACACAATTTCTTGGAAGTAGGCAAAGTGGGACTCATTTTGATTGTTTGGTAAATAGACATTAAGTTTCCACAAGATGCTTGTTTATGTACTTATACTGACTAAATAAATTTTAACTTTCAAAATATTTACATAGTATTTTATGGTATAAATTTTCTGATATATATATAAAACAAAATAAATATCCGCTAATATCAATAATACAATAACGAAACTTAAATATATTCCAAACAACGGTAAACAATTTATAATACAATATAAATAAAAACTCCATAAAAACTCATAAAGAAATATTTTCGATTATGTTCATAATCATTTTCAACTCAACTTTCCGGTTGTTAATACATGATTCCATTTTGAAAGTTGAGTTGAAAATGATTATGAATATAATCGAAAATATTTCTTTATGAGTTTTTATTGAGTTTTTATTTATATTGTATTATAAATTGTTTACCGTTGTTTGGAATATATTTAAGTTTCGTTTTATATATATATATAATATTGCAGTTGAAAGGTGACTGGGGACTGGTCCTCTCTTCATCATTTACTTGCAAACCATCTATGAATTATATGTGTGTCACATAGCAACATAGATTAGCTATTTATTGCAAAAATATTAAGGTATAAACATGTCTATCTCACATTATCACATAAAGTGCAACAATCCTATAGACAGTATTATATCTTATCTTATCTTCAAATAATAGATTCATGAAGATTCCATCTTATCTTGATAGGATTGAGCATTTATTGCCATGGACCAATGGATATATAAAATAGATAATATACATCCAATGGCAAGAATGAACCAATAGGTGGGGTTGCTCAATAAATCCAATGGCTGTCATTATAGATGGGGATCTTGTCATAAATAGTCAATCCATTTGCAGATGAAGTCAGACAACAATTATCAAAGCTAAATGAAATTATATATGCTATACCCTACATAGCAGAGCTGTGAGGCAGATTCACATTAAAATTGGAAGCTGCTAGACATAAACCTGAAACAAAGCAAACTGTCACAAACAGCTGGAAATATCACCATACCTATTCATGAGGCATGCTACCATGATACATCTGAAAATGGCAGATAAATGCATAGGAGCTCCTGGAGTCCCTTACATTAATAATCTCACAGCAACTAATGCTACACCAAGACAAAGTATCAGTCAAAAGTACAACAATGTATATAGTTAATACAAAATTTTATATTTGTTTTCGTTAATAAATATTAATAGTATTTCATAAGTTGATGTTTACATATAAATCACTCAGGAAACACAATAATGGGTAGATGGCTATTGTAAATGTTTAAAGTGATTCTATCTGTGCGTGGTTGTAATACCATGAATTGCAAAATTTTTTAAATGCCTTTCAAGATTTTAAACTGTGGAAAAGGATTAAAGACAATTGACAAAGGTACAAAATACATTATCATATTTTACCTCATAATTCATAATGAAGACATGCAAATATCTTAAACTGTTGGTAGTGAATAGCAAACATAACATATATATTGATTTAGAGATGAAGAAACAACCGTCTTCTCAATGAGATATATTGTATATATAAGCAAAATGATTTATTCAGAAAAGATTTCCAAAATACGTAAACAAAGTTTAATTTAAATTTTGTTGATGAAACAGAATAATCAATCCAACATTAATATATATATATATATATGTGTGTGTGT
>JAQFVV010009059.1:0-17993 GCA_028023455.1 Epiperipatus broadwayi | reverse complement strand
TCTTCTTCTTCCACAGCTTGATTAATCCCACATCAAGTGGGGTGGCTGGTACGGATCAATCTTCTCCAGGCTACTCGAACTAAAGTCATTTCCTCCCTAAGTGACATCTCCTGCAAGTCCTTTCTCACTCGATCAATCCATCTGATCTTAGGTCTACCCCTGGGTCTTTTCCCCAGTGGTTCCATCTCCAAAATCTTCCTTCCAATGTAATTTTCTTCTCTTCTCTTAACATGACCTAACCACCTCAACCTTGATTCTTTCATTTTTTCACTGATCATTCTCACTCTCATATTTCCTCGAATTACTTCATTTTTCACTTTGTCCTTTCTAGTGAGGCCCGAGGCAAACCTAAGCATTCTCATTTCTGTTACACATTGCTTGTCTTCTATTTTCTTAGTGATCGGCCATGTTTCTGCACCATACATCAGTGCCGGACGCACCACAGTTTTATATACTTTTCCTTTCAATCTTGCACCTATTCTCCTATCGCAGAGTATCCCAGAGACCCTTCTCCAATTATTCCAACCAGCTTGAGTTTTCCCAACAACTTCTCCATCCAGTGATCCATCTTTATTCATCCAGGCCCCGAGATATTTAAATTTTTCAGCCTCAGGCAACTTCTTTCCCCCTAACAAAATGCTTCCTCCACCATTACCACAGAAGAGCACTTCAGTTTTATTTCTGCTAATTCTCATTCCTCCTTCCTCCAGTGCTTTCCTCCACTCTTCTATCCTATCCTGAGCTTCCTTGATGTTTTGAGTTGCAATCACTATATCATCGGCATACATCATGTTCCAGGGTGCTTCCCTACGAATATCCTCTGTTAGAACATCAATAATGATATTAAATAGTAGGGGACTCAGGGTTGATCCCTGATGCACACCCACTTTCACCTGAAATGAGTCTGTTTCTCCTGAACTACTTCTCACACTGGTTTGACAGCCTTGATACATATCTTGGATCAGACAAATGTATTTTTCCTGAACCAGCTTTTTCCTTAGGCATCTCCAAAGTTCATCTCTAGGTACTCTATCAAATGCTTTTTCCAAATCAATGAATATTAGAACAATTTCTTGGTTGACTTCTCTATGTTTTTCTATAAGTTGCCACAGTGCAAAAATTGCATCTGTGGTTCCTCTACCTGGCATAAAACCAAACTGTTCTTCACTGATGTCTATTTCCTGCCGTAGCCTATTTGCTATTATTCTCTCCCATATTTTCATTGTGTGGCTCATCAGCTTTATTCCTCGATAATTACTACATTCTAGAATATCTCCCTTATTCTTATAGATTGGAACCAAAATGCTTCTCCTCCATTCATCTGGCATTTTCTCCGTGATCATGATGTTATTAAAAAGTTTGGTCAGAAAGGTGATTCCCTCTTCTCCCATTACCTTCCATACCTCTACAGGGATGTTATCTGGACCCACCGATTTCCCACATTTCATTCTTCTGACTGCTTGTCTAACTTCTTCCCTACTGATCTTTAAAGCTGGGCCCAAATTTGGAGTCCCAAATCCCTTGTCAATCTGAAAGTTTTCTTCATTTAGTAGGTGCTCATAATATTGCTGCCATCTAGCTATGATTTCATTCTTGCCACACAACACCTTATTGTTAGAGTCTTTTATTCTATTTGCTTGGTAAGTATCTTTACCACTCTTGTCTCGTTGTTTTGCAATACGCAAAATCTTCTTAACTCCTTCTTCTTTCTCTAAACTTTCATATAAATCTGAGTATGCGTCAAACTTGGCTTTGGCAACAGCTTTTTTTGCTTCTTTCTTTGCTATATTATATTTGATCCTACTACTTTCCCCTCCATCTTTGCCCCATTCCTTTTTGGCTATTTTCTTATTCCCAATTTTTTCCTGCACTTCTGCATTCCACCACCAAGTCTCTTTATTCTCTTTTATCACACCTGACGTTTGGCCAAGAACTTGACCCCCAATTACACAGATGTTGTTTGCAGTACTTGTCCAAAGATCTTCCCCTTCTTCTTTGTCTTCAACCTTCATCAATTCATCAACAAATTGCTTTCTGTAGGCATCAACCTCAAGTTTCCACCATTTGGTCTTGATGATACCTCTTCTAGGATTTATTTTAATTCCTGTAAGATTAGCATGACATAGTAAAAGTCTGTGCTGTTGACCCATAGCCTCTACTGGAATAACCTTGCAATCCTGTATATCTTTTAGGCCAATTTGTCTATACATAATATAGTCAATTTGGGATTCTCGTCCCCCACTCATGTAAGTTATCTTTTGATTTGGGGGTTTCTTGAAGAAGGTGTTCAATAATGCCATATCCATTGAAACAGCAAAATCAATTATTCTATCTCCCTCTTTATTTCTTTCCCCAATTCCCTGATTTCCCAGGATTCTTTCCAACCCACCATTTTCTCTGCCCACATGTTCATTCAAATCTCCACAAAGGAAGACCTTATCTGTTTGTTGAATTGAGCCCCAAATATCATCCATCTCACCCCAAAACTTATCTTTTTCATCCTCATCACATCCTGACTGTGGAGCATATGCACTAATCACAGTAATCACACAACTCTCCAAGTCAATTCTCATTGAGATAATCCTGTCATTATACCGAGTAACTTCCAATACCCTATGTTTCAAATTTGAGCTCAGTATGATTCCAACCCCATTTCTTTTAGAATCACTACCACAATTGTTGGTGTAAAATATATATCTTTTAAATTCTTTGACAATAAATGCATCTTGAATATATCATGAGTAGTAAATAAGTTCCAATTGTGGTTACAGCATGGAGTGATGAAAAATTAATCACATCCTTTAGAGAATCAGGAACTGTTTACCTTTCCAAGGATCAGCAATAACAATGTGAGTTTTGTTCAAATTGCATCAAGTTAAAGTTAATGCCCAATTTTGTCTACAGCTGCAATTTTTTTTTTGCTGTGCATTATCAGTTAAGGGTGTAGCATATTATCAATATCTTAAATTCAAGATTTGCTACTGTAACGAGACAGCGTTACATCAGTATTAAATCTAGGAAGCATAGATCAGAACGGGACAAATCGATAAACACACACACACCAGCAAGCAACCTAAAACACTCGTAATTTTATTTTCGTAACTTGTAATAGTTTTCTTCCTCCCATAAATACATTTATTAAAACACATTGATAAAATACAGACGGTAAACGTCTAATTAAATGATTAAAGCTTTCAGATAATAAAAAAAAAACAATAACAAAACATAATTTGCTCTCCTAAATAATAAAATATAATATGCTCTCCTAAATAGTAAAATATAATTGTCAATCAAAGACACCACGGGGTATTTAAAAATGTTTATTTAGAAATATAGTTTTAGCTAGAATAAAACTTATAGAAAAGATTTGAGGAAAAGATAAAATGCTCGACTTCTAAATTTAATATAGCTTGTATTGTTCTGGTAAAACACACGCACACACGCATGCATCCGAGGTGTGAAGGATAAGGTTGGTTGAGTGAGATTGCAAAATGAGATTGTCTCAAAATAAATATTGCCTTTAGCACAAAGAGTGAGTGCACAGATACCTCAAACGCGGACCTGAACGACAACTCCAGGAACAGGGAACTCTGGGGGGGAGATTGGATCCCAAGATAAGGATCAACCTTTATAAATACCAGTCAAAACCTATTCAATGGTCGATCCAATTCGGTTGATACGGGGATTCAGTTTTGTTTTCCGATTCTGTGTATTCCGAGTTATCACCTGCTCATTTTATTCCGATGCGTATGTTTTTTTTTAACAATAGAGTTGTTCTGAATTAGCTTGATTTATTCCTCAGTATTTAAAATGATCATTATGAAATTAATACCAAGAGCGTCGATTGTCATGAGGGGCTAATAAACCCTTCAGCGATTGATCGGCGCTCCGCTACTGAAATATCTCCGAAGCTATGAAAGTTCGATAACATCGTCGTGTGAAGTTAATGCTCCTAATAATAGTAATGTTCCGTGAAATACCCAAACTCGTCCAGACCAATCGATATTCGTTGTAAACCAGCAAATCACTCCAGCATGGAAAGCATCACCTGCGTTCAAATCCTCGTAACACTTGAAGCAGCGGAAAACCAAATCAAATCCTAGGTAAATATGTTTTATATTATGTTCACTCACTCAATTTATAAACTCGTCAGGCAATCTCATAATTAACCAACATAAATTTGCACAAACAAATCTTAAAACTTTCCTCATCATGATAATTTATCTTTGTAATAGAACTTTGTAAACATGAACTTTGAACTTAAGTGAATCTAAGGAAAGATAAGATATTTTTCTCAAATAGAGAGGAACTTTATCTCGATAGTCACATTATGTTATGTTTAATTATGATTCTCTGTGAGCGTGAATGTATGTGCGCGTGTGTAATAAATCAATTAATAATGTTTTCTTTTCATATTTAATAAATTTGTTCAATATCTAATCAAGTCGAGCATTTCTCAAATCTTTTCACACACACTCAAAACCGTAGTTTATTATTCTTTAATGACTTATCTTTGAAGTATATTTAGTTAAATTTAATTTTCGTTTCAATTTATTTACTTTATTAATTATGTCAACATCGTGCCGTAAGTCACGATGTTTCTTATTTAACCTTAGTTAAGATAGATTTAAGAGCGGGCGGGTCTATAATCAATCGAAGTAAACGTCAAATAATTATGTTATATATGATACATCGGGGGGATGAACTTGTAAGCCTAGTGTTCGGGGCGTAAACGAACCACCTCATTGGTCAGTGACAACCAATAAATGAATCTTATGCTGCAGTCGACTAATTAGAAAACCAAGCTGATTTTTCATTAGCGGACAATGCGTCTTTTCCGGGAGGAGTCATCCTCGAAACAATCATGTAACGGCCTTGAGAAATCTTAGTGGTCCATGCTGGGAGTTTTGAGCTAGTGGGTGGGATTAGACTTCGAAATCGTTTTGACATGATGTAAGGTGATGCGAGTAATTAAAATCCACTTAAATAATCGTATCTGGCGCCCCCTTGTGTGGACAGTGAATAACTGTCAATATAAGAAAATAAATAAAGCCTTACGCTATGTCATGTTTATTTCGAAGCCCGTAATCTCGGTGGGAGAGTGTACCGATTACATTGGCGCTTCCAACGTGAGGCTAGTATAAATGACGCTTCTAAACATAAAGATAAAGCAAATCTAGATACTAGCAAAAGCGGCCGAACCTGGGAGAAGACGCGGAAATGTTTATGTAAACAAAAGCTGAAAAAAAATAAATAAATAAACAAACGGAACAAAATCGCGGCGATTCTTAACATCGCAAATATGTAAACAAAACATCGGGAACCGGAGCAAAATAAACAAATAAATAAAACATAGCAGGAGATAAGGGAGCGGACGCCGATCGGTCGCTGTCACCATAAAACGAATAAAATCAAAAGAAAAAAGAACCACATTCCCGTAAACAGTAGTGACAAAAAGTTAGAATAGGACAAAGAAAAAATAAACATCAAATCATGGAAGAAGAGACAAATGAGGACATGTGGGAACAGACGGGAGAAAGTCCCATCCAGTTTAAAAAACAGGATACGCAAAATGAAGGGGATATCAAAACCCTAATAAGGATGATGACGCAAATGATGGCCGAAATGAGGGAAGATAGAGAAGAGCGGAGAAGAGAGAGGGAAGAGTTTACAGAGGAGATAAGGCAACTACTCGGGGGAAAGGAAAGGAAGCTAGAAGAGGACAAAGGGGAGGAGAGTAGTTTAACCCAAGTTAAGGAAGAAATAACTCAGAATGCGTCAAAGACGGACAGGACGAAGGCAGACCTGAGGGAGCTAAAGGAGAAAGTTGAGATCCTAATGGAGGACGTAGGAAAGGGCGAGAGGCATCAGGACGTGATGAAAGAAGCGATCAGGCAGACTGAAGAGGTGTGTCATGAAATTAGGCAACAACAGGACGAGATCTGAGAGACAATGGGGGAGAGGGGACAGAGAATTCAAAGGATTGAAGCCGACCAGGGGCATGGGAACATGAGTAGAAGGATGGAAGAGATGGAGAAGAGATGGGAAAGGCAGATGTCGCAACGGGACACAAGTCATCACTCATTCACTGAGCTAAAACCCGCAGCATCGGATTTTACTCTACACCGGGCGGGGAGATATGTAACGAGACAGCGTTACATCAGTATTAAATCTAGGAAGCATAGATCAGAACGGGACAAATCGATAAACACACACACACCAGCAAGCAACCTAAAACACTCGTAATTTTATTTTCGTAACTTGTAATAGTTTTCTTCCTCCCATAAATACATTTATTAAAACACATTGATAAAATACAGACGGTAAACGTCTAATTAAATGATTAAAGCTTTCAGATAATAAAAAAAAATAATAACAAAACATAATTTGCTCTCCTAAATAATAAAATATAATATGCTCTCCTAAATAGTAAAATATAATTGTCAATCAAAGACACCACGGGGTATTTAAAAATGTTTATTTAGAAATATAGTTTTAGCTAGAATAAAACTTATAGAAAAGATTTGAGGAAAAGATAAAATGCTCGACTTCTAAATTTAATATAGCTTGTATTGTTCTGGTAAAACACACGCACACACGCATGCATCCGAGGTGTGAAGGATAAGGTTGGTTGAGTGAGATTGCAAAATGAGATTGTCTCAAAATAAATATTGCCTTTAGCACAAAGAGTGAGTGCACGGATACCTCAAACGCGGACCTGAACGACAACTCCAGGAACAGGGAACTCTGGGGGGAGATTGGATCCCAAGATAAGGATCAACCTTTATAAATACCAGTCAAAACCTATTCAATGGTCGATCCAATTCGATTGATACAGGGATTCAGTTTTGTTTTCCGATTCTGTGTATTCCGAGTTATCACCTGCTCATTTTATTCCGATGCGTATGTTTTTTTTAACAATAGAGTTGTTCTGAATTAGCTTGATTTATTCCTCAGTATTTAAAATGATCGTTATGAAATTAATACCAAGAGCGTCGATTGTCATGAGGGGCTAATAAACCCTTCAGCGATTGATCGGCGCTCCGCTACTGAAATATCTCCGAAGCTATGAAAGTTCGATAACATCGTCGTGTGAAGTTAATGCTCCCAATAATAGTAATGTTCCGTGAAATACCCAAACTCGTCCAGACCAATCGATATTCGTTGTAAACCAGCAAATCACTCCAGCATGGAAAGCATCACCTGCGTTCAAATCCTCGTAACACTTGAAGCAGCGGAAAACCAAATCAAATCCTAGGTAAATATGTTTTATATTATGTTCACTCACTCAATTTATAAACTCGTCAGGCAATCTCATAATTAACCAACATAAATTTGCACAAACAAATCTTAAAACTTTCCTCATCATGATATAGTTATCTTTGTAATAGAACTTTGTAAACATGAACTTTGAACTTAAGTGAATCTAAGGAAAGATAAGATATTTTTCTCAAATAGAGAGGAACTTTATCTCGATAGTCACATTATGTTATGTTTAATTGTGATTCTCTGTGAGCGTGAATGTATGTGCGCGTGTGTAATAAATCAATTAATAATGTTTTCTTTTCATATTTAATAAATTTGTTCAATATCTAATCAAGTCGAGCATTTCTCAAATCTTTTCACACACATTCAAAACCGTAGTTTATTATTCTTTAATGACTTATCTTTGAAGTATATTTAGTTAAATTTAATTTTCGTTTCAATTTATTTACTTTATTAATTATGTCAACATCGTGCCGTAAGTCACGATGTTTCTTATTTAACCTTAGTTAAGATAGATTTAAGAGCGGGCGGGTCTATAATCAATCGAAGTAAACGTCAAATAATTATGTTATATATGATACATCGGGGGATGAACTTGTAAGCCTAGTGTTCGGGCGTAAACGAACCACCTCATTGGTCAGTGACAACCAATAAATGAATCTTATGCTGCAGTCGACTAATTAGAAAACCAAGCTGATTTTTCATTAGCGGACAATGCGTCTTTTCCGGGAGGAGTCGTCCTCGAAACAATCATGTAACGGCCTTGAGAAATCTTAGTGGTCCATGCTGGGAGTTTTGAGCTAGTGGGTGGGATTAGACTTCGAAATCGTTTTGACATGATGTAAGGTGATGCGAGTAATTAAAATCCACTTAAATAATCATATCTGGCGCCCCCTTGTGTGGACAGTGAATAACTGTCGATATAAGAAAATAAATAAAGCCTTACGCTATGTCATGTTTATTTCGAAGCCCGTAATCTCGGTTAGATAGGTGGTCGGTTACACTACATTTATGACCACACTAATATTTTTACTTATATATCTTTTGTATGATCACAATATAGCTGATTAAAGATTAAAGATAGGGTACACTCTTCAGGGAAATTGAATATTTTAGGATATTATATATATATATATATATATATATATATATGTCCACAGATGGCGTCCTACCAAGACTGCCAATCAAGCGTATGTTTTGTTTACACAAACATCAGAGTAGTTAGTATTCACTATCTCTAACTATAATTCCACTTTCAGATCATGATTTCAAGCTATTTGCTATCGTCAGTGAAAGACAGGAATAAAGAAACTAGATCTGAATACAAACTCTGAGCGTTTATGAAACAATTTCTATTCAGCTTGCAAGCGTGAATTTTTTAGACACGTAATGTCTTCAAACTCAGCATAGCAAACCAGATAGCTACATGGGTCTGATCTCAGTTCAGCATCACCACATAGTAGAAGCCTCTGCAATCTATATCATTGCAAGAAAGACCTCAAAGGTACATTTATGATAAACAAAAATGCAAGTTAAAAAACTTGCTAATGCTTGTATTTATGTCCACAGATGGCGTCCTACCAAGACTGCCAATCAAGCGTATGTTTTGTTTACACAAACATCAGAGTAGTTAGTATTCACTATCTCTAACTATAATTCCACTTTCAGATCATGATTTCAAGCTATTTGCTATCGTCAGTGAAAGACAGGAATAAAGAAACTAGATCTGAATACAAACTCTGAGCGTTTATGAAACAATTTCTATTCAGCTTGCAAGCGTGAATTTTTTAGACACGTAATGTCTTCAAACTCAGCATAGCAAACCAGATAGCTACATGGGTCTGATCTCAGTTCAGCATCACCACATAGTAGAAGCCTCTGCAATCTATATCATTGCAAGAAAGACCTCAAAGGTACATTTATGATAAACAAAAATGCAAGTTAAAAAACTTGCTAACACTTGTATTTATGTCCACAGATGGCGTCCTACCAAGACTGCCAATCAAGCGTATGTTTTGTTTACACAAACGTCAGAGTAGTTAGTATTCACTATCTCTAACTATAATTCCACTTTCAGATCATGATTTCAAGCTATTTGCTATCGTCAGTGAAAGACAGGAATAAAGAAACTAGATCTGAATACAAACTCTGAGCGTTTATGAAACAATTTCTATTCAGCTTGCAAGCGTGAATTTTTTAGACACGTAATGTCTTCAAACTCAGCATAGCAAACCAGATAGCTACATGGGTCTGATCTCAGTTCAGCATCACCACATAGTAGAAGCCTCTGCAATCTATATCATTGCAAGAAAGACCTCAAAGGTACATTTATGATAAACAAAAATGCAAGTTAAAAAACTTGCTAACACTTGTATTTATGTCCACAGATGGCGTCCTACCAAGACTGCCAATCAAGCGTATGTTTTGTTTACACAAACGTCAGAGTAGTTAGTATTCACTATCTCTAACAATGTTAATTATTATAGCTTGAAATCATGATCTGAAAGTGGAATTATAGTTAGAGATAGTGAATACTAACTACTCTGACGTTTGTGTAAACAAAACATACGCTTGATTGGCAGTCTTGGTAGGACGCCATCTGTGGACATAAATACAAGCGTTAGCAAGTTTTTTAACTTGCATTTTTGTTTATCATAAATGTACCTTTGAGGTCTTTCTTGCAATGATATAGATTGCAGAGGCTTGCTGAACTGAGATCAGACCCATGTAGCTATCTGGTTTGCTATGCTGAGTTTGAAGACATTACGTGTCTAAAAAATTCACGCTTGCAAGCTGAATAGAAATTGTTTCATAAATGCTCAGAGTTTGTATTCAGATCTAGTTTCTTTATTCCTGTCTTTCACTGATGATAGCAAATAGCTTGAAATCATGATCTGAAAGTGGAATTATAGTTAGAGATAGTGAATACTAACTACTCTGACGTTTGGGTAAACAAAACATACGCTTGATTGGCAGTCTTGGTAGGACGCCATCTGTGGACATAAATACAAGCGTTAGCAAGTTTTTTAACTTTCATTTTTGTTTATCATATATATATATAAGATGACAAGTTTTATTAGAATACCAATGCAAAATTATTTTATAATCTCTGAAAATCTGAGTGTTAGATTGCAGACAATGAACTTGATGATAATGTGGAATTATGTTTAAATCTTTATTATTAGCAGAGTGTAGGCTATTCATGAGCAGATCATATGAATTTTGTGAGAATATCTATCTTCAAGCATCAGCACCTGTAACTTAAATATGTTAATAAGAAATTGAAGCACTTTATCATGCAAAGAAAAACAGTTGGAGAAACATCTTTATTACTTTATTTGACAAAAATGCCCTTAATAGTTTTCTATGCATTTAAAAAATTGAATATTCAGTCATATAGATTGGCATGAAAATGTTTAATATCTGATCTGATAACTAGCATCTTTCTATTGATTTTTTTTTCAATTTTGATTAGCACCAGCAAAAAACCTTTTAATGGGGAAAAGGATTTTATCTAAATTCCTATGAGCCAAAACAACACCCATTTTACGTGGTGGCATCACAATGAGAATTAGAATTTAAAAAAATCATAGTATGCAATTGATATGATGAGGCTTTTCAATTTTTGAAATGCTATATCATGTTGCTATCTTTAATATCATACTGGATTTTATTGAATGGTTTATACAATAACTCTGCTGCCTCTTTTATAATAATTAACATTGTCTAAAAAGAAATTTTTTTTGTTTAGATACTATAGATTTAAACATTATGGATAGCTGTAAACTTATTAATTGTTAAGAAAATATCCTAAATATCAATTTTATAATAATAATAAAGCAATTCATAAAGTATACAAGAATCTAGATAGAATTGTTCACTGGAATACTATTAAAATCATTGATATAACAAAAAGCCATTGTCTCCTTAAATATATCTTTATAGATGAATGTTATCACTGTTACTGTTGTAAATGCTACAAAAATCTTCAATATATATATATATATATATATGTGTGTGTGTGTGTGTAAAAATATTATAAATTGATGTCTGTATTTCTTTGAAGCAATATATGTAACCTTATAATTAAATATTAATAAATACAGTAATAAAAATTTTTGATAAATACAAAAAATATAATCATCACTTAGGAATGCTTTTGACTATACTTGTAATCTTTGTCAATGAATACTTTGAAAGGTTAACCCTTCCCTAATTCCATGAACTTAACATTTGCTGTCTGCATATTGATTACGTCTTGCTTGTATTTATATATTAGCATAGCTTCCTTTATTTTTTTAATATTGTTATTTCTTTCAGTTTGCAATATTTTTACATTATTATAATTGAAATTAAAACCATATATACATGATTTATTATGATCATAATTATTACCTTCACAATTTTGTTTTGTATTTAGAACTCTTTTTTAATAACAGCAAGTGCTCTTTAGTTCTTTTTGTAATGTACATCTCAATTCCCCTATATATCCACTATTACACCTACATATCCATTTATAAATGATGCAATTTTTATTTATAAATAAGGTTTTATCTTTAGAGTTTATTAATTTATTTAATGTAGAAGGTGCATAAAATGCAATGTCATATATACCTTTATAAATTTTCCTTATGAAATTTGTTTGTTGATTCGAAATATATGGTATTGATATTCAATTATTTTTATTAGTAGTAGAATCAACCTCATTATTAATATTTTTTTAATTTTTATATTTATATTTCGTATTAAAATTTTTAACAGTATAATAAATATGATTGTAATTATAGCCAACATTTCACAATTCATTAGAATTCATTTCAATATTTTTGCCTTTATCCAATGAGTATTTACAAAAATTATCATTTCTGAATAAGAAGAACTTCAAACCTGCCATTTTGTGACATTGGCACTCTTGATTTATATGGAATATAATCTCTTTTTGCTATTGGATTAATTGTCGTATACTAATCCAGCTTACATCTATTTCTAGTTATCTTAAGATCAAAGAACTGAACACATAATTAAATTTTCATCTGTTTTTTTTTTTTTTTTACGATCATAATGAATCATGTATATATGGTTTAATTTCAACTATAATAATGTAAAAATATTGCAAATTGAAAGAATTAACAATATTAGAAAAATAAAGGAAGATATGCTAATATATAAATACAAGCAAGACTTAATCAATAGGCAGGCAGCAAATATTATGATCATGGAATTATGGGAAGGTTAACCATTCAAAGTATTCATTTACAAAGACTATGACGATGATAGTCAAAAGCGCTCCTAAGGATTATATTTTTTGTAGTTTTAAAATTTTTGATTACTGTATTTACTAATATTTAATTACAAGATTACACACACACGCACACACACATATATATATATATATATATATAAAAGACATATTTTGCGGGTTCATCTGTGTTAAAATATTTTAAATATAGATATACTGATGTTTCACCTTGGTAACATAAGTCATCCACTGAGTAATAAAAAGTAGAAAGACAGTTGTAGAGGCGCTACAATCACTGATTTGAAAAAACGTCAAAATTCCACCAATAGCAAAAATGTTAAATTAAGAATGTTGTTTAAAAAATCTTTCCAAATAGGAGGAAGTTTGCTTGTATCATCTCGCTTATTGATACAATCTGACCTTTTAAGTATCTCAATGACTTCTCTAATTTTGCACTGGTATAGATTATCACATCTGGATATGATCCTGGTATTAGAAAAATCAATTTTATGACCTGAATCCATAGTATGGAGTGAGAGTGCTGATGATGATGAATGTTGTTTAACTGCATTAGCATGCTCATCTCTCCTAACACTGATGTGACAATTACTCATACCTATGTAAGAAGACTTACAATTTTCACATGAGATTCAAGAGGGATTGAATCCTTAGGCTTGGTTATTATATTGCTGATCTTTTGATGAGTAGAAAATGCTGTATTTATATTATAGCATTTTAATATACATCCAATACTGTCTGTAGTTCCTTTTACATATGGAACACAAATCCTAATTGCTGATTTATTATCTTTTTGTTTCCTATTTTGTCCATTTTGGGCTTGAAATAAGGCTTTTTAAATACATTTATAATTGTAACTATTTGCTAATAAAACACTATTAATATGATTTATTTCTTCTTTCAGATGTGACTTATCTGAAAGGTTAATTGCTCTCTCTATATATATATGGGTATCTCAGACTGTCAAGCTCCCTTCATCTATGCACTCCATCTTATGCAATCAATATACATAACCACATATATGTAAAATTAAGAAATGATATCTAATGTATTTGTTTCATGTTGAAAATGGTCCAGATCACCATTTCCCACTCATATATACAATCAAGGTTGTTTGTACTAAGATAGCAAATCTTCAAACTTTAATGCACAAGCTTCAATATTTCCCATCCTCCAATCCTTCATATATCCATATCATTGAAATTTTCAATGATGGAACCTCAAAGTCCTTGTTGATACCAATATTATTGTCATATTCATGTTGACTTTAAGTCATCCTAACACCTCATGTGTAGTATCATAATATGTTCATTTAAATATACTGAAGAGGGAAGGGCAGGATAGACTCTGAACTTAATATAATTATAAAGAACTTAAACTCAGACTTTCAAACTCCCTACACCTATGTATTCCATTTTATATAACCAATACACATGACCACATACATGTGAAAAAGAAAAATGATTTCAAATATATGTATTTCATACTAAACCAGCACTCATTTGTTGGTCCAGATCACAGGCCATCACACATATATAGATATACAATCGGTGCTCAGTTTATTCAATCTTCTTCATTTTCCAACTTGTCAACTATCCATATCATTGATAATACAATGATGGAACTCTCAAAGCCTTTGTTAATCCTAATATTATTTAACATGCATTCTGCCCATCGATATTCTGTGTATTTAAATGGACACATATTAAGGTCCTATATATCAGGGCTCAGAGTGATTTAACAATTGATGATAATAATATATATAAAAATTAAATATTATGTATATATATAAAATAAAAAAATTTAATTGAATATTTATATGGATAAATAACAAAGTGAAAAAAAAAAATGTTTTTTTAATTAAGCAGTTTACACAGTTCAGTGCTAGAAAAAAATCTTAACCAATAATATTTTTTTTATTTTCGCATCTCTTTAAAATCAACTGTAAATTTAAGTGTCCTTTTATACTGGAGTGTGGAAGTTTTCAGATTCCCTAGGCATAATATAGGATTGAACACTGTTAATAGAGAGCTTTCATCTATTCAATCAAATGATAATTATGAAATTTGTTTTTCAACAGCTTGTACTCTTGATTGAATGAGGAACATTCTAGTAATTAGAGAGATAACTTCAGAGCTAGGTCAACATATTTCTGTAATGACAATTTCATGCTCTCTGCAACAGGGATTTCTTTGAGTGCTAGACTGTTGGATAATAAAAGAACAAGATTCATTTTAAAGTGCCTTAGTCAGACATATAATCCAATCTACATTCATAAGCTTAATTGGTTACTATTTTAATAAGATATAAGTATGCTCTGTGGTAATATCAAACTAAACTCATTTAAACATGTAATCAGATTCACTCATCAAATAGCCATCAAATGATAGGTAATCATACTTTTCATCAAACTCAACTATTTCTTTAACCTTAATTCATTATAATGATGCAACTCAGGTTTGTTTTCCTTTTAAAACCTTTTATAATTTTATAACATTCTTCCATATACTCATATTCACAAATTTAAATACTTTTATTTTTACCAATCTTTAATGTCCTTTCCATTAAAATTTCTAACAATTTTATAATTATTTCACATGGCTTGACATTCTATTTAAATTTTCAAAATAGAGTATTATGATGCTATAAAATTCTGCAGAAATTGTTTGATGCTAACTAATGTAAAGAGAAGAAAAATAAAAAGTATCGAAAATAAAAAAGGAAACTTGATCATATTTTAAAATTAAAAATCACGTCAAGTAAATTTATGGAAAACAGTATTATTTTTAAATACATTTGCATACCAGGAGTCTAGTTGTAATATAGAGGACTTGAAAGCAGACTTTCAAGCTCCTTTCTGCCATCCACTCTATCTTATAGAGCCGATACACATGACCACACATATGTGAAAAAAATAAATGATTTCCAATTAACATATTTTTTGCTGATACATCACTTATCAGTTAGTCCAGATCATCACCTCTCATATATATATAATCAGAGCTCAGTCTATATTAAGATACATTGATTTTACATGACAATTCGTATGTATATTGTTCATCAGAGAATATATGATTTAAATATTTTGATATTTATAAAAAACAAAAATATGAAAGTATTGTTTTCTGTCACTAGGAATATATATAAAAAAAATCACAAACTTATTATATTAAGAGGTCATAATTACATTTATCTCAAAGTAGATTTATTTGTGTGTGTGTGTGTGTGTTTATTAATTATTATTTTTAGTTAAAAGCTGTAAAGATAATAGCATTATATTTGAACGTATAAGTTAAAAAGAAAAAACGTTTTAACAAATAAAATGTAAACAAAGCAATTGCATAATAAAATTATTGATGATTTGTTTCAAAACTGTATTATAAGATAAAAGAAAGTTTTTATTTGTGAAATAAAATGTTTAAGAGAAAATTATAAAGAAAAAAAGAAAATCTTTTATAATTGAACAAAAAAATATTTTTATACTATATTTAAATTAAAATAAAACATTTTTTAAATCTAAAGAATGTCAAAATTATATTTACAACGTGAAATAAAAGAACTAATAGTCAATGTTAAAAAAAAATTAAAATGAAAACTCATTGTTTGATTTTGCATTAAGAATTTTAATTATTTGTTTGTTTTCCATCATAATAATGACACTAGTTATTAAAGATTTCGTTACATAATTGTTATTATGCACATTTAAAGTGGATTCAAATTGTAATTAAAGCTTTTTTAAAAAAGATAAGAAATTCTAGATAAATTCACAGTAACCAGCCAATATTTGTTAGTTGGATAATAAATATCCTAAGATTTTGAGATTTGATACAATAAGTAAAAATGTGCTGACATAAAAAAAAATGATATAATAATTACCATTGTAGAATAATGTGTCACACACATAAAAAAAACAATATGTTATCCTATTATCTTTCAGAAATAAACAATTTGTTAGTTGTCTACTTGTATGTTATTAGTAACATATTTGTATTTGAAAAGTTTAAATAAAGTTTAAATTTTCTGGACATACAACATTTAATGATAGATGATGAAAGTAGTGTAACATATTATTACACAACAGTCAAACAACTGCTGAATAGTTTTATTATGTGTTTTTCTTGAATTTGGACTGAATTTGGACAATCTACCCATTGGGTAGTGTAATGGTAAATAATGTGGAAAGCTAGCTCCTCAAATATTTCATGTATTTGGATGGCAAAAACTGTATTGTATTTACAAAGATAATGGGCAACTGAGGTTGGCTTTTTTATATTTAATATTTTCTAAGAACTGATCAAGCCATTAACTTAACTATAAATAACAGATCAATAATAATAAATCTCTCGCTTCTGGTTAGCTAAACTTTTAAATGATAAAACATTTATTTCTAAGATTCTTCTATTACATATGTGCATATTTCAAACAAGTATACATCAAAATCAAAGGGGCATTTTACTGATCTCGAAATATATTTAGAATAAGTAAGCAAATAATTCTAAAATTTCTTTTAATGTAAACATCATCCTTTTCCTCTTTGTATTACAATGTTATATTATTTAATGGTAATTTAATATGGCTAGATAAAAAAAGTATTAATGTAAGTATATTTACTATTTCAAGGTAAATATAAAAATGCCATAGCGAATCTAATACATGGGATCATAAAATAATAAGTGTCGACCTTAAAAAAAAATATGAAAATCAAATTTAATTTAAAAATATATACACTTTATTAACATTTAGATAATTTCATATTATTATTAATAAATATATTTATGAAATTACTACAGTTTTTCAAACTATTACACAAAAATTAAAAAACCCAAAGTGAAATAGTGCTATTTATATTTAGTCCTGTTTTCTACAAGCTGAAATAACTAGGTTTATATAAAAGAATATTATAATTATTTGCTAAGAAAATAAATAACTAATTTAGAATATCATTCTTATAATTATTTTGCAGATAAAAGTTCCTTTTGATAATATATATCCATTGATACAAAATATAAGACATGAAGTTTCTAAACAAACTACATGGGATAATAAGTAATCGTTTTTTAATAAATAGCAAAAGTAAATATATATATATTTTTTTTTATAACTCTGTGGATGGCTTGTGTGACTAAGTCGAAACGTCAGTATATTGATATTAAAAGTTTTTAACATGGATGAACCCGCAAAATATGTATTTTATATATTTAACCCGTGCAAATCTTTATTTTAACATATATATATATATATATATATTACTGTGTATGACAATGTCAAGTATATAAAACCACCATTCAAATCATTCATATAACAAACTAAGTTTACCAATGCCTTACTTCTAGTACTTTTTTTTAAAAGTGTCATAGCATCGGCCGGGATGCGAACCCGCAACCCAGGCAACTGCCTGCAAGTGCAAGGCAGTCACGCTGACCTCTCGACCACCAATGCAAGACTTACTTCTAGTACTTGTATCCTTAAC
>JAQFVV010009058.1:0-18009 GCA_028023455.1 Epiperipatus broadwayi | reverse complement strand
TAATCAAGGCAGTATTACTTATAATTTACAATCATCATGTAATCTAATCACTAGTAATGCACTTTAATAAATATTTTTCAGAATATAGCAATATCCTGGAATCTATATTTTGATTATCCAATGTTTTAATTGCTATAGAAATACTTATAAAATCAAATGCCTTTTCATAATCTATAAATGCAAAGCATTGTTCAAAACATTGTTTAAGACTGTTGGCATATAAAAACCTATATAACTTATTAGTGTATTAAATTATAGAATGCACATTAAGATGAAAAAAAAAAGCTTTGGAAATTATTATCAATCATAAAACTGGTGCTATTAACTAATAGTCACCTCATTTTCAAACTATGATAGATTTGCAAATTATTGTAACTAATACATAACAGATTATATGAATGCCAGCAAGCATTGCTATCAAGAGCGTTAATATATCAAAAATTAATATTTTGTTATGATTCTATTAACCATAGAATGCCACAATAATCATACAAAAAATAAATGCACTTCAATTAAAAAATTCTAAACATAGTAAAAATAGTTTTCAAATAACCTGGTGCAAGCCTAAAATATTTCAACAATCCCTACACACAAAATAAAGCAAAAATTACAAGGTTTGTCAATTAGATTGTGGATATTTGGGTGGCAAAGTATTTTAGTGACTTTTCCATCCTTGTTTCAATGTTTAGTTATGAATAGTTAGATATTTTCACTCTTAATGATTAATATTGGACTTGGCTAGGTGACTATGAGCCAACTATGTAAAAAAAGAATCTTAATTTTGTTGAAAAAAATTTCAAATTTGAAACCCATGTCATAGACATAGTAGTCAAATGCCTTATTGTTGACCACAAGATCATTCATTTTAACGATTGTAACTATATGGGTTACATGGCACACAATAACATAGTTGTATATATATAAAGTAAAGGAAAAATAAAGATAAACGCAGACAAAAAATTTGTAGATATTTTTCTACATTTTCCTGGAATAAGTAAATGATTAAATAATTATGGATTTAAAATGAAATTTTATTATAAATTAAACAGTTGAAAAGGTCAAATAAGTATTTGTAATTCTAATTTTGAATTTTAAGACAAACATGTTTGCTGATAATTGTAGAAATATCTATCTTTGAAAATATTTTAATGCTTGTATACATTATCTATCTAAAAATTTCTATTATCTATTTTGAAATATTTTTAATTAGTTAAACTGACAAAATTTTCAATATGTATCTTTTAATTAAAGGTGCTTTTGGATGGATTAAAATTGTTTATAGTCAGGACAGATTGAAAACAGTTACTGTGTTTTTATCATCTCAAAAGTGGAGAGGATTAGACCATTTGAAAGCAGTCTGAAATGTATTTTATCACCCCCAATCCAAGACTGCAAAAGGTTTGGATGAAAAGATTACAACAGTTTGGCTTGCAGTTTTTTTAAGAGCTGGCCAGAAAAGTCTGGTTTTCAGTTTTTTTTAGTTCAGTCTGGTTAATATTTTTTGAGAAGCAATTGGTCAAATTGGCAAGCTGCAAAGTTTGGATAGTAATTTTTGAAAAGAGAGTTGGCTTATATAGTTTGGCTATTATTTTTGTGAGAATTAGCTGAGTTTGTTGGTAGCTGTAGCAGAGAAGGGCAACAGTAAAGCTATCTGCAAAGATGGCTAGCAAAATTATGCAGAGAACTGCCATGATGTAAGAATTCAAGGAAGCAGCAGTCTACTAATTTACTATGCTGGAGTTTTGATTCACAAGAAGCCAGGGCCACTTCAAACAGATCAATTAGCCTATTAAATGTGTTCTAGAAGACAGTTTTCTGGCCTGAAGCCCATCAAGCTCTAGACAGAATGGAACTCATGGAATGCCAACATACCTGAATTATACTTTTTTTGATGTGACTGTAAACCGATCTCAACCTGTCCAGCAAACTCACAAAGAGAATTCCTTGATTGGATGAAGAATTAGTTATACATATGTTATTGTATCTATATGTAGAAAAGCACAGAGAAATGTATATACAAAAGTGAGTTTTTAAATAATTCATTTAAATGACATTTTAAAATTTCTATATTTAATTTAAAGACATTATAATTAGCTAAATGCTGTCTGTGATAGTAACACATATATCAAGTCTGCTAGCATTATATATAATAATGAAATTGTAAATAATTACCTTAGTAAAAATGACATTTTAATAACTGATGAATGTATATAAAATGATATTAGTTTAAAATTGTTCATTAAAAGAGAAAAAAAGGTTAAATTTATGTTTTTAAATTAAAAAAAAAACATTATAATTAAGATTCAAGAATAATTATTAACCATCCTATTTTTTTAAAAAAAAAAAAAGATCCCCCCCCCTCAAAAAACACTTTAAATCAATCAACTGTCAAAAATTTAATAATACTTATTTTAAACAAAAAAGACTATATGTGGAGAGATGATAATCTGGACCAACTGATGATTGCTGGTTTAGCATGAAATATGTATAATGGTGATCATTTATCTTCTCAACATATATGTGTTAAAGGGTAGCAGTGTTATGAGATAGAGTGGTGAGTGGTGGGTTGTGTGAAAGTCTGTGCTCATATACCCTATATATTACATATATTTATACAGGTATATAATAAGCCTGTATTTCAGTTATTATATCCAGCAAAGAGAATTAATTGTGAAAATAATATTTAATAATTTTATTGTGTTAAATTAAAATATGATGTAAATGTTAGTGTGCAATACACACGTGTAAAAATTTTAACATTTATACTATTTTTATACAGCTGAAAAGTTTAATCATATATTTATTATTTTATGACAATTGAGATAGTCATCAAAGGTACTGCATTCTGCATATATATCAAATGTGTGTCAAATAGACACATTTAGGTAAAAATTACAGTAATTCTATTATTCTGATAAATTCAAATGTTATGTAAATAAATTAATATATCCCACTGATATACAGATATATATATATATATATGGTTTAAGTAAACCTAGCATAAAGTATTTGTATTATTAAAAATATAAGTTAAAAAGTTTAATCATGTATTATTGTAAGACAATTTAAATATGTTCAGAAATTACACACACACAGATTTATGTGTGCATATATATGTTAATTGTATTGCAAATACCAATGTGTGTCAAATAGACACTTATATGTAAATTTTAATTTTTTTTTAGTATTAAATGTCAATTCAAAAATGTTCATTTTATATTAAGCCACGTCTTTGTGCTGTCTGGTTTTAAATAAACCTATTGGAACATATATGTAAATTAATATAATAACATGAATTGTGTTTATTATTCATGTAAGTCACAATGTGTTAATCAAAATCATAAGGCTTCTAGTTGTAGAACCATATTCTAGAGACCTTAATTTCAATTTTTTTTATATTGTTATTAATAAACTTGAATTCAATTGTTAAAAATTGTATTGCATCATCTCTTAGTCACCATAATAGTACTCAAGCTTGTGTTCTTCTGATAGATTCATGAATACTGTTTAATATATGAATGGGGATGCTGGATTTAGGACTTTAGGGGCAGTCAGTATGACATCGTTCTGGCTTGATGCAAGAATTATATTCTTCAAAGCCCCTACACTACATTTTAGTTTAGTTTAGTCTTAGAAATATTTATAGTTGGCCAGTACATTAATGGTACTAAATGGCCAGAGCATTGATTATTATCCACATGTTTTTAATATTCCAGCATTATTGTTTAGATTTTGATTATTGTATATTCTGATGGATGAGCACTTAGTTGGTGCATCCAAATTAATGTTTAAATAATAGCCCCCAAGCTGGCAATGGCTCAATAGGTAACCTGCTCTACAGAAGAACCATTTCAAATCCAGTCACCAGATTAACTGTTGATTTTATTTGAAATTGATCATTTATGATGATGAATGGTTACTATGATTATTACTTATTATTATAATTATAATGGATATATAATTATGCTTTTAGTTGCTCTAAGGAGTTAACTAACTGATATCTAGCTGGTTGATCTCACAGAGCTCTTTTGGTCTTATGCTCCCTTGTAATATCTCATTACTTATTTTTTGTTATAATATCACTTACTTTATTATCATGCTCTCTTATAATATATAAAATTACTTATATATTTTTGATGTTAAATATCATTTAACATTTTTTTAATATATCTTAAATGTACTTTTTGAAAATTTTAAATTTTATTTACTTGGGTGTGATGATGACTTTCATCACCCCAGGGATAACCATTCCTATGACATCCCAGATTACCCCTTCCTGTTGCACTATAAAGATGTACTGTATGCAGAAATAATTTTGAAATTATGCATAAAGTATGCAAAATATAAATAACCTAATAGAAAGTTTGTTCATCTGTCATAGATTCAAACAAAGTAATTAGTCACTTGCCACTATATTTCTTAACTATCTTGGAAACATGAATAATGCATATAAATACAAATTATTTCTTAATTAGAAAAGTCTCTGCACTATTTTTCTTAATATAAAAAGAATTTATAGTGTTTGTAGTTAGCTAATAATCATTAAAATGTAATGTTACTAACCTAATATTCTGTATATATATTTGAATAGACAAGTGTTCTTAGGTTCAAAATCTTAAAGTGTTTAAAATAGCTTTACAGGAGTAAAGAGTTAGTTATTGATTGATTACAATTTAGAAATTGTTATCTATTAAGAAAATCCAATATCTGGAAACTATTTTAGTGTATAGTTGGCATTATCATCAACTAGCTATGTACATGACTCATAGGTAAAGTTTATGACAAGTTGATTAACTACTGCTGTCAAAAACAGATTATGTGTAAGCTATGCAATATCTGCATCACTCTGTTTGATATATGTTACAGAAAAAAAAATCTTATTCACATATTTGATTATTCTGAATACAAATTTTTGATATTGAATTTTTATTTTAATTATTGATAAATTAATACACTATACAGGCTTAAACCTGCATATATATATATATATATATATATATATATGCAGGAGCATATATATATATATATATATATATATATATATATATATTGTGCCCTTTTCTATAGGTCAGTAATAGTCCATCTCAGTCAATTACTAAAAATTTTAAATTTTAGAATATGTTATTTTAATATGTTAATTATAGTTTGTCAATTATAATATAAAGTACAATTTGAAGCTAAAGAAAATACGTAGTATATAAAATTATAACGAATCATTTAAAAATAGTTATGTAAAGCTTTAAATATTGTTGCATATGGTTGTAAAAGCTGGCCATATTAAATAACACAGCTATAAATATTAAAAGTATATTTAAAAAATTCGATTTTAATAGTTTAAAACTTATAGTTAATAAATGCTATGTTTAAATTTATAATCATATTTAATAGTCAAAATTAATATAGTATATTTTAAAAATAAACTTTATGATGGTGAGAATTGTATTTAATTCTATATTTTTAAATTATTTTTCCAAATTTTTATAATTATATTATTAAATATAATAAGTGTATCAATTTTATAAATCCAGGCAGAGAAATAGATTAAAAAATCGTCTGTCAAAGTTATTGATCATGTGACTTGTATAATGCATACTTTCACACACACTGCTTGTTTGAATTAATAACAAAGTTTAAAATATTTTAAAAGATTGCATTATAGAATTGGATGGAATTATTGCTTATCATAAAAGCAAATAATAATAAATATTAAGTTAACTATCGTATGTAATGTTTTAAATAATGTAATAAAGACGAATACAGTTAATAAAAAAAAATTAAATATTTTGTTTAAATAAAACTAGATAAATGGAATATTAAGAATGGAATAGGTTATTAAAATTATTTTAAAAGTTATTTTAAATGTTTAAATAATTTTGATAAAGTAATAATTGATTTAAAAGTAGTATTTTAAATAATATTTTTGAGTTATTACGTCATAAATTTTTATTTTAAAGATTCAATTCTGTAAAAAACTAAAAATATGTAAATTTGTTCTCAAGCTAAAAGTGAGAATCAACCAATCAAATGAGGTATTCTTACAGACTATAAATATGAATTGCACGGGGGGTATCAGGGGAGATTTAATAATGTATTGAAACCAGAGAAAGGTATATTAGCAGCTATCAAAGAGATAGTATTTTTAAAAATTTTTATTTTAGTCAATTTTTAATATTTTCTTATAGTTTTATTTGCAAAAAAACTAATTGATATTTTTTAAAAGTATTTTGCAAAAGAGAGTTTAAAATAAAATATATTTGGGAACTTCTTGAAAATGATTTTCTAATTTTTAAAAGTTACTTGCCAGGATTATTTTATCTGAAATTTGACCTAAACTTCGCAATGAAAAGATGGATATACTGTGGAATAAAATGGATATAAATTCTAATAATATAAAAATGTTTTTGGAATATTTTGATACAGCTTTATTAATGCTTCACCGGAGAACTGTTCTAGTGCATAAAACCCTCAGTTCGGACATTATACGGAGTCTAAAAAAAAAAAAATGTATTGAGACGTATTATTTATAAGTTTATCCAAGATTTATTTTTTAAAAATAGTAATAAGACAATTATATCTTATGAATCGTTTTATATAATATTATATCAAAAGGAGTAAAATGTTATATCCTTTCTGAAGGTAACATTTTTTAAAAAAATATTTTCAAGAATTAAAGAAAGAACCCAGGAGAATATGTTACTGAAGCGTTTTTTGATATTAAAACCTCCAGTCTTAGAATTGTTTAAAATGTATTTAGAAAACATTTGTTTAAAAGTACTTGAAGTTTTTTTTTAAAAAGGTGATATATAAAAAAATATCAAACGAAAGTTTAAATGTATTAAGAATGGAAACTTATATAAAAAAAGTGAACACATAGTTGAATAAAAAATGGATCCATGGAAATATTGTAAAAAAAAAGTTTACCAAATATTTTTAAAGCTAAATTAGATGGAAGATGCATCGGATACGCCGCAGAGAATATTGGCAGAGAATATTGAAGAAATTTCACGGGATTAATTAATATTATGATTTAATAATTATCGTCCTAAATACTAAAACCAAGGATTATTTTCTATAAATTTTACTAAATGGATTAATATTTATTTTTATTTTTAAACTTTAACGCGCTTTGAGGAGAACATTTTAAAACTCTAGAGAAAATAATAAACATTTTGGACTTATCAGGAACTATTGTCAAGAAAATATGTAATTATAGTTTTGATTCCTTTTATTTTATTAACCTAGTTTAAATCTAAATTTTTTTTTATAAGATTAGGAAAACATAAAACATTAATTTGTTGATGATATAAAATTTTATAATGGAATAATCTAATAATTTAGATAAGAATATATTTTAAAATAAAGTGTATGAATGTATATTTCTTTATGTTTGCAATGATCGGTATCTAGTGGATGAAGAAGCCTACTGAATATGATGACCAGATAAAGGTTATTTTGGTAATAATAATGACTATTAATAATTTATAATGTATATTTTTGTTTTCTTTAGATCATCTATGGATCGTAAGAATGAAGTGTAAAAGTTTTTTTTAATTATATGTAACGCATTTTCATACAACATTTTAAAAAACATTATGAGATAGGATTGATTTGAAAATATGCATACAATGATTTTTTTTATATATTAGTGATATAATCCAACATAATAACAAATAATTATGTGATTCTTTTAAAATTTTCATGTTAGGATATTCAAATATTGTCTGATTAGATTATATATGATTAAGCATACAGAATGATGAAGTGGACAGACTTTTCTTATGGAACAGCTAGATTGTTTTAAAATTATCAGTGAATTTTATTTATTGTTTTGTAAATGCAGATAGTTATTTATCGATGTAAGATGTGGAAAATCTTGAGAAATAATGTTGAGATAGTGGCTTGGAAGTACTTAGTGAACAGGAAACCAAGATGATGTTTTTAAGAAATAGGATATGATAAGGAATAGAAATAATATTTAGTCTTTATGTGGATATCAGCATAGTTAACAAAGCCCTATGACTGGTACACATTTTATTTGGACAGTGTTTTATATTTCTTTAAATATTTGATGTTCTAATAAAGCTGAAGAAATAGCTTTAACATCGTTCATGTATTAGAGGTTATTAGACAGGTAAAGGTCATACCTCTTTCTTGTAATGCACTGTGCCATGATTTTTGAGATATGTTATGAGTGATACTCTAGCTTTCTTCCTTAAATCCTATACATCTGTTTCGCTATCTTTATTTCATGTAACTGCATCGTTTCAGTAAGATATTTTGAAAAGAAATGATAAATAATTTAGAACTTAGGTTATGCTATCGTTTTGTATAAGATTGGTTTATTTGCTTAGAAGGAATAGAATTTTATAACTTAAAATTGAAGGTCCAATGAATCCTAAGGAAAGGAAAGAATCATAGAATATATTTTTGAATTTATTTCGGAAATGAAATATAAATTTTTAAAATAGAGTATCTAAACAAGATATTTTCTTTAAAATGTTAATTATTTTTTTAAATGCTTTATTATTATTTTTAAGAGAAAAATAAGTATTGCATATTTTTAAAATACAATAGTACAAAGTAAATTATATAAACAATATGCATAGTATATTTTTTTTTGTTTATTGAATAACAGGAATATATTGATTATTACACTTATATCATACTAAAGTAAGGCTAAATAAGAATATATTATGATTAGTAAACATCGTGTGATAAAACACTAAAATCTAGTACTGAATTTTGGATGAATATTTTATGTAACATCTTTGACTTTGCAAGATGAAATTTTTTTTAATATTTTGAGAAATCCATACTCATTATAAAGTTAATTTTGTTTTTCTGTAGAATGTTTTCCTATGAATGTTTTTTTTAAAAAATAAGATAGTTTAATAATATTAAGGATGAAATATTCTGCTAATAAGTAAATATATTTATAATAAGTTAACCATAATGAGAAACCAAATGGTAACATTTTTTTTATTTTGTCTTAAGTATAAATAAAGATATAACTAAACTATAAACTATTTTTATATAACTTAGTAGATAAAAATGTAAGATTAAAATAAGGATATCCATTGTAAATAGTGTACATAAATTGTTTATTTTATTTGTTGTTGTTAATAAACTTTGTTAAAATTTGTTTTTCAAAATTTTTGTGTCTTGATTGTTTATTTCTCCACTTCACTGCATGAAATCACGATATATTCATAACAATTGAAACAAAAATATAATTTTGCACAAAAAGATAAACAGAGAAGTATTTTAAGAATTTTAAACATTTTATTAGTATTCATTTAATTAAATAATCATAATTTTACATTGTTTTATTGGTCATAAATCAGTTATCACAATAGTATATTGAATTATATGCTATCAGTTGCCACACATATTTTGTTTATCAGATTATCAAAATGCTACCACGTATTTATTATATTATTACATGAAGATATAAGATCATATTATATTATTTTATTATTTTATATGGTAATAAAAATATAACGAAAAGAAAAGATATCCAGTAGTAGTTAAACAATGAAGAATATTATTATTATTATTTATTATTAGTTTCAGTGTAGTAGATTATGACATAAAATCCCTTCTCATATTTTACTACCGTATTTTTAAATTAACTTAGAATAAACTTTATGAACCTGAGATTATTTTATTGAGCTAGATTATTATAAATAGAAGATTAAGATGTAATTATTAACTTAATCTTAGTGAGTAGAAGTTATTAAAGTCGTAAGAATACTATGAGTTTGTTATTTGAAATAGTAATAAGGGGGGATAGTGTTCTTATGCCATTGAGGTAGTATCCTGTGGGATATTGGCTCAATGTAATCTATCTTGTCACCTGTATTTTCACTTCAAGTCTCATGAAAATATTAAATATTTATTTAATTTATTTTTATAAACTGAACCTTATTCGTATTTTAAATTTGAGCTAGTGAAACATTTTAATTTTAATGCTGAATATTTTATTTATTAATTATTAACTGAGCTAGAACCCGTTTTATTTTATATCATATACTATTCTGAAGTGAGGATGCACAAGACCAGGTTAGAATATATATATATATATGAAAAACAAAAACAAGTTATTCACATAACTTGCTATCACTTGTTATTTATGATCAATGGATGGCATTTTACCAAAACCACCGAAACAAGTATAAAATTTGTTTACATAAACAACAAAAGAGTCAGAATTAACTATCTCTTTCATTTGCTCACCCTCAGATCAGCTGATTTCAAGCTATTTGCTATCATCAGTGAAGGATAGAGTTAGAAACTAGATCTAAACACTGACTTCAAGTGTTTATGCAAAACATTTCTATCAGTTTGCAAGTGTGAATTTTTCAGACCGGTAAAGTCTTCAAACTCAGCCTAACGAGCCAGATATCTATATGGGTCTGATCTCAGTTCAGTTTCACCACATAGTCAAAGTCTCTGCAATATATATCATTGCAAGAAACCTTTAAAGGTACATTTATGAAAAACAAAAACAAGTTATTCACGTAACTTGCTATCACTTGTTATTTATGATCAATAGATGGCGTTTTATCAAACCACCGAAACAAGTGTAAAATTTGTTTACATAAATGACAAAAGAGTCAGAATTAACTATCTCTTTCATTTGCTCACCCTCTGATTAGCTGATTTCAAGCTATTTGCTATCATCAGTTAAGGGTAGAGTTAGAAACTAGATCTAAACACTGACTCCAAGTGTTTATGCAAAACGTTTCTATCAGTTTGCAAGCATGAATTTTTTAGACTGGTAAAGTCTTCAAACTCAGCCTAACAAGCCAAATGAAAGAGATAGTTAATTCTGACTCTTTTGTCATTTATGTAAACAAATTTTACACTTGTTTCGATGGTTTTGGTAAAACGCCATCTATTGATCATAAATAACAAGTGATAGCAAGTTACATGAATAACTTGTTTTTGTTTTTCATAAATGTACCTTTAAAGGTTTCTTGCAATGATATATATTGCAGAGACTTTGACTATGTGGTGAAACTGAACTGAGATTAGACCCATATAGATATCTGTCTTGTTAGGCTGAGTTTGAAGACTTTACCAGTCTGAAAAATTCACGCTTGCAAACTGATAGAAACGTTTTTCATAAACACTTGGAGTCAGTGTTTAGATCTAGTTTCTAACTCTATCCTTCACTGATCATAGCAAATAGCTTGAAATCAGCTGATCTGAGGGTGAACAAATGAAAGAGATTGTTAATTCTGACTCTTTTGTCGTTTATGAAAACAAATTTTACACTTGTTTTGGTGGTTTTGGTAAAATGCCATCTATTGATCATATATATATATATATATATGTGTGTGTGTGTAATGTATGTGGGATTTGAACTGACTTTCACATAACCCTCAGCTCTCCTTGCCATCCCATATTGCTAACCCACCTGATCACACACATGTTGAAAAGATAAATAATCACCAATATACATATTTTGTGCTAAACCAGCACTCATCAGTTGGTCGAGATTAACCATCTCCACACATATATACAATCAGTGCTCAGCTTTATATTAAGAAAGCCAATCTTCATATTTTAATGGACAGGCTTCAAACTACTCCAATTCACAATTCTTCAGCCTTCCATTTTATTGAAAATCTGATGATGACCATCTTGGCACTAATGTGGGCTTTGAACGTTCCATCATCAGATTTTGAATGAAATGGAAGGCTGAAGAGTTGTGAGTTGGAGTAGTTTGAAGCCTGTCCATTAAAGTATGAAGATTGGCTATCTTAATGTAAAGCTGAGCACTGATTGTATATATGTGTGGAGATGGTAATCTGGACCAACTGATGAATACTGGTTTAGCATGAAATACTATATTGGTGATTATTTATCTTTTCAACGTGTGTGTGATCAGGTGGGTCAGCAATATGGGATGGCAAGTAGAGTTGAGGTCATGTGAAAATCTGAGTTTGAATCTGCATACTCTATATATATATATGCAGGTTTAAGCTTGTATAGGGTATTAATTTACATACTGAAACATAGTGCATCAAAAGTCTGCCCAACCCTCGTATATGTATGTGAAAATGGATTATTCTCCTGTACATGAGGGGTCAGAATGACTAAATGACAACATGGGTAGGATGACAACCTTGGTAGTAATGTGGGTTTTGAATATTCCATCATCAGATTTTCAATGAAATGGAAGGCTGAAGAGTTGTGAGTTGGAGTAATTTGAAGCCTGTCCATTAAAGTATAAAGATTGGCTATCTTAATATAAATCGGAGCACTGATTGTATATACGTGTGGAGATTGTGATTATTTATCTTTTCAACATGTGTGTGATCATGAGTCAGCAATATGGGATGGCAAGGAGAATTGAGGGTGTGAAAGTCTGAGTTTTAATTATTGATAAAAATTATCACCAGAGAGCAATTTAAAGTCCAGTTGAATTTAGAATTTGAGATTTTTTATCATAAAAATTGTTTGCAGCAAGATGAATGTATTTTATAATTAATAATATTGATATTATAGCTTTAGAAAAAATCTTGAATATAAAATGATATAATAATTCTTAACATTTGATGAAAAATTAATTACTATGATAATAATTAAAAGTTTTATTCCTGATAATAGTGCTCTTTCCCAAGAAATTATTTTAGACTAATTTTTTGGAAAATACATCATTCAAAATAGAATTTATTTTGAATTAGGTTTCAAACACATACAGTATTTTGAAGAAATTATTTACAATTTTGGATAAATAGATTCTCAAAGTTGGCTTAGACTTTTAAAACCGTCTGTATATCAAGTTTTTTAAAACTGACATTTAAACTAAAAAACTATGATATATGAAAAAGGCGACATTATCTGAAATCGTAAATACGTGTTACTTGAGAGTGATTTCTAATTAGTATGAGACAGTCAATAACCCAGACTGAAAGAATTGTTGTCAGACAAAAAACACCCAGAGAGAGAGAAAAAAGTTAATAAAAGTAGGAATGTTTTATTATTAAAATTTGATATAAAAGCAATCAAAAAATAATGACAGAAGCAGATATTAGATAATAAAACACTTCGGGCCATCAAAATAAAAAAAATAAAAATTTTCAAGACAGATTAAAATAGTATATCAGATAAAAAGTGTTATAAGCCCTTGTTACTTTCTACAATTTTCTATTTATTACAGCAGGTAATATTTATAGTAAAATATTAGATTTGTAAACGCACACACACTCGCGTACATACCCATATAAAATGCCATGATATTAATTTCATTAATAAAATTAAAGGTAATATTTAATTACTTAACCAAATTGTGAAAACACGCTCTCAAACTCATTATGCATATATATAAATAGAACAGCACTGAATAGCAATTTATAAATCACTATCATTTAAAGTTTATACCCAGGGGACATAGAGGGGTGAAGAAAAAAGTATAATGCTGATATAGCAATGAGTTAGTTGAACTCATGTGATAGAATCATGGCAATATAAGTATCCAAATAAATGTATATTTGGAATATAGTACTTTCAGCAATATAAAGGAATTTTTTTTTTATTTGCTAAAGAAAATGCTATACTTAATATATGTTTATATTACTACTTAAATACTGATCTTATATATTCGCTTACAATTTATTTATTATGCATGCTTATATCTTAATGATGTCAAGGGCTAAGCAAAGTTTGTGATGAAACTCTAAAAATAAAGGGGCTAAAATGAAGTGGATTAAAAAGATGACAAACCATGTCAAAACTACTGTAAGTAATAATAAGTTACAATTTTGTTGCAGTGTCTTATTCTCTAGTTATTCATCTGTCTTCAGACAAAGAATTTAACACAAATATGTATATTCAGTTAGTGTGTGATTATATATATATATATGAATATTCAAAAGTAATTTTAGGCATAAGCACTGTAAGATTTTTGTTAAGCTCTTATTTTTTTAGGAATTCAAGCAAACAGAAATATATGCCACATTTACAATGCAAGAAAAAACCAGTTTTAGAATTTTGCATAAATCATATATTCAGTACATGCAATATATTTAAAATCAGTTTTCATATACCCCCTGTACCAATAGGGTTATCAATAACTCTAAAGACATAATCGACCCCACTCAGACCCCCCCCCATGTCGTTTATAGCATCTCATGCCCTCAACCTGGATGCCGTGCAATTATTATGGTGAGATCAATACCGGAATTACCAAGAGGACCCCTGAACATAGTATAACAATCCGGAGAAAGGAACTTAATGTAATCTGTACTACAGGGCGCCATCTAGGCATTTGAACCTAGAAAAATTTATATAGTAGGCAGATACGTAAGTTCAAAAAAAATATTTATTTTATATATTTTGATTCCGGTCGTTAGCCCATTGTCACTAGCTCAATGGAACAGCAGAGATTTATATTTCATAAATTCTTATCTAAGAATAATTTTTAAAAAAAGAATAAAATAAGCCACTGCCAGTAATTAACATATAAACATTTATTTACGCACATATACATAAAATTTAACATTACTATTTTAGCATGTTTACTTTAACATTTAACATTATTTTTAACTTTTATTTTAGATTTTAATTTATATTTTAATTTTTATACTAGTATAAGTTCACACAGATGGATTTATAAAAGTTTGTTTTATTAATGTTGAGTATAGATCGCTTACATAGATTACACAGTCAAAAACATTTCAAAATAAACATAAACGATCAAAATACAAAATCATTGATACCGTCAATTGCATAGGGAATACAAGAAACCCACTGGTATTCATCATAAGATACTGCAGTGACACCAATAACTTAAAAGACATCCGAATAAATACATTTTAGATACTCACCATAAGGTATCATTATTTACTGAATGTCTATATATTTTGATCAAATATGAAAACCAAAAACATAATTGACCTATAAAGAATCCATGCAACTTCCATACCCAACTTAAATTTAATGTATTTTTATTTAGAGTGTCAAGTATGAATAGACTACATAGATTTGCATTTGAAAGTAAATATTCTATCCTTATTTAACCTTAGGCCAAAAGTTCGCAGTCAAACTAACGTCAATTCATCTGATATATCGATGCATTCAATGTAATACGAAATACAGCAGCACAAAAGGTTAAGAGAAGAAATTGCCTCTCGTCAGATAGGAATACTACATCTATCTGACAAGAAGAGCAATAAAAAAAAACTCCATAGGAAAGGACTGCGGTTATTTTGCCGACTTACGAATCGCATTCCATAGGCCAAAGAGGAAGTGTGTGGCATATAAAGTGATTCTGCTCGTAGCAAACCTCATACTACATCTACTAATTACACCAATATATCCAATCCATTGACCCAATTCAACTACGAAACAAATAACCTAAGATTACCCTTCCCTAATATAACTTTACAAATCTATATAGCCATTCACGCCCGACTTAAGTTTAACATTTATATAATTTAATTTATCGCAAAACAACAATCATAAATAAAACTTAAAGAACAAAAAAAAGTAAATGGAAATGATTTTACAAAAAAGAAATACATCAAATAAAATTATAACTAATTAATAAATAATCTAGTTTGGTCAGATAGGAATCTATTTCTATTTTTTTTAAATATGGAGAAAGTTTATATTTTAAAGTTCTTAATGTTTTCAAATGTTCATTAACTATATATTTCTTACTGTTTTGAAAAATGTCCGTAGTCTCTGATTTTTTGTAATGGAAGGTGTTAATTTCCACAAAGTCATAAGGAGATCGGTGTGCAGTTAACCATTGGTCCTTTATGGTTGATGGTATTCTTTCGGGCCTTGATGTCCTGTGGTCCGCAATATTGGAAAACGATGTTTCATTTTTTTGAACAACTGAAGGAATTGAAAGTGCGTCTTTCAATCCCTTCTCCTGCAACCCTCTCCAACTTAACACATATCTGTCATCTTGTAATAACTAACTAATAATTTCCAAACGTTTCCTTTTATATTAATTTTAAGGATTCAATTGACATTACGCCATCGATGTGATGGTCCTTTCACTGAGGTCCAATTCCATTATTTTTCTCTCCTATCTGACCGTTGCTTATACATTTAAATGCCCAAGGCTAGTTTATATTTAACTAATTAAAACAATCATTTCCATTTTCTGATTAATTAATGTGTTTTCCAAACTTAAAGATATATTTTTATCTCTAAATCTTTTTGTTGAAAGATTTAGTTTTTCTATTTTTAATAAAGTTTTATTTTAATATTTTTTTTTTTTATCTGTGCGATTTTATATATATACGAGTTTAAGATGATTTTTTAATTTTTAATTCTTAAAAAGGAAGTTTTATTTGCAAACTTTTATTCTTTTCATGTTTACTAATAAAAAAACAATGTAACGTGCGTATGTGCCCATTACAATAGATATACTTACAATAGAGCACAGAAAAATAATGACAATTCATCAACATTTTTGGAACACTCTAAGAAGATTGGTCATATATTCGAACCCTCTAACCCCAAGATAGTTTGCATAAAGAAAAACAACATCAAGCGGAAAAATTAAGGAGGCATATTTTATTACTGGTAACAATAACTATCAATAGACACGACGCCTGCTTCGACATCTCCAAAACGCTGGGCTATCTAAATAATTTGCATGTATTTTGCATATCACCATTATCTCTCTGTTTTGCACAGCTCAATATTGTTATGAATATAAGACAACCTGCCTCGAAAGCACTAAGCTTTTAATATTTTGCACTCTTTATAGTTTCTCTTTCAAGCACTTCTTACGCTTTTATTTTAACTTAATTCAAGTGAAAGTTAAAATTACATTAAGATATTGATTGTTATCATCAGTAATATTAAATGTTTTAGTTTTACATAGAGATGGGAAAAAAAAAATAATAAAATGTTTTATTTTATTAAAATAAATATTTAGCTTTAAAATATAATTTTAATATTTAGTTAATTGGCATTTAGCCATTACAAAGAACTATTTTAAAAAAAGAAATTAAAATATTCAAGTATTACCATAATTAAGTAATTTTTCTCCCTTCTGTCTAGGGATTTATGAGCTAGAGGCCTGCAAATGTCTTCTAGAACACATTTATACAGGCTAATTGATTCATTTTAAGTTGTGCCAGTCTTCAAGTGAATCAAAACTCCAGTATGTAGAACTAGCAGATTGTTTACTTCTGGATCTACTGGTTTGACTACAGCTACACATTCATGGGAGCTATTTATATTTTCATAACTCCACAAACACCAATTCTGCTATCCAACTGCTTCACAAAAATATCAAGACAAGACCTATCTTCAAAAAATTACTATCCAAACTTTGAAGGTACCTATTTGGCCACTGCTTCTCAAAATATTAAAACTAGACTCTTCTGACCAGCTCTTACAAAAACTGCAAGCCAAAACTGAACTGATATATTTTATCAGGCCTTTTTATAAAAACCTATGATGTGATAAAAACACCTTCATTGAAAATATAGTTTTTTTCTGTCTAAACCTTATCTTGATTAAAATCAATTTTAATCTTTTCAAATCACTCCTTTAAAATTTTACCAAAGATGTGATCTACATGTTTTGACTTTCCTCAAATCACTTTTAATAAAAAGCTACTTTTAGGAATTTTTAATCTGCAAAGATTTTTAAAAATAGATAAAGAAATGTATATAAGCATTAATAATAAAAAATAAATAAACCATGCTCGTTTTTTTTTAAAATTCAAAATCAGAATAATAATAATAATAATTTATTTAGACCTTTTTAAATGTCTTAATTTATAATAAACTTTTGTTTTAAATTCAGAGTTATTTAACCCTTTATTTATAATTTTATTCCAGGAAATGTAGAAAATATCTACTAAAATTTTTGTCTGTTTATTTCTACTTTTCCTTTCAACTTTATATATATTTCTGCACATACACTATATATATATAATTACTTTATGGCATACGTTTTAAAAAATAAAAAATTAATTTAGAATTTGCATTTAATCATAAATGATAGTAATATAAATTATTAAATAAT
>JAQFVV010009057.1:0-18045 GCA_028023455.1 Epiperipatus broadwayi | reverse complement strand
TGATTATTTACCTTTTCAACATATATGTGTTTTAAGTGTTTCAGTATTATGAGATAGAGTGGAGAGTGGTGGGTCGTGTGAAAGTCTGTGCTCATATACCCTATATATTACATATAGTGATACAGGTATATAATAAGCCTGTACATAGTAGATTTGTCTGCCCATCCCTTGTATATGTATTAAATAGATTATGTCCTGTACATGAGGGGTCAGATTGATTTTAGATCAATATGGGTGTGACAAGAATCTCGGCCTCAGGGTGGTCTTTGAGCATTCCATCATCAGATTTTCAATTGGATGGATGGTTGAAGAGTTGAAGTGTGGAGTGAATTGAAGCCTGTCCATTAAAGTATGAAGATTGGCTATCTTAATATATATCTGAGCACTTATTGCATATATGTGTAGAGATGATAATCTAGACCAAATGATGATTGCTGGTTTAGTATGAAATACGTATATTGGTGATTATTTATCCTTTCGAGATATATATGTTCAAGTGTATCAGTGATATGAGATAGAGTGGTGAGTGGTGGGTCGTGCAAAAGTCTGTGCTCTTATACCCTATATATTTACATATATTGATATAGGTATATAATAAGCCTGAATTTCAGTTAGTAAATAAAAACTATAACAAGACCAATCTCAACAATACAAATAATAGTCAAGCATTAGTGGTCGAGAGGTCAGTGACAGCCGCTTTACAAGCAGTTGTCCCGGGCTAGCGGGTTCGCTTCCCGGCTGATGCTATGACACATGAGAAAAAAAAAAAAACATTACAAAATAGTATAGTAGATAATTGTATTAATATGTAGACTTTATTATTAAAAAAGTGTCGTATGATGTATTAGCTCTGCATCCAATTGTATGTCTATAACTTGAATTTAATTCAGATGAAATAAAGCTTGGAAATTTCCCCCAGGTTTTATTCAGATTTTGAATTTATTTTGTATATCTAAGCCAATATATTATTTTAATTATCTATTCAATGTGATTAGTAATTGTGTATCTAGTTATATTTAGATGTCAGGCAATAGCAATTGTAATGAGTAATTTTACTTTTTCATAGTTAATAGGAAGCTGTTATAGAAATTTCCTTCTATTTTATAACAATATCAAGTTTATTCATAAATATGCAATCAAATTTATTACTTACAAACTGTTTATTGTGCATCTTATATATATATATTTAACTATTATACATTTCACAAGAGTTTTAAAATATAAGTACGTAAATTTAAAGCTTTTAGCGATGTGAATTAGCTTTATATTTTTTTCACAACAAATAAACAAACTATATTTTTATATTGAACTATTTCCATCATCTAATATGTGTATTGAATGTCTTTAGAAAAATTTAACTTTATTTAAATATTCCAAATATATTCAACTGTTAGTAATAGCACATCAAACAGGCTAGTATATGCCCAATGTTTAGAAAGGTATTATTCTCCCCTCTTCTTCGGGTGTTGCTGGCCTGACCAGTGACAGTATTAGCAAGGTATTCAAACCGGTATCCCTAGATTGTTGAGTATTGAATTTTAAGGTAATGCTATAAATAATATTATTTTATAAAGCGCAGTCGATATTGAAATTAAATTGAGAGAGTGCAAATTTCTCAAGCACTTTCAAATATAAGTACTTTGGACTGGCTTGGATATATAGAAAGACAAGTAAAAAAGAGAGTGGAACTGCTCTTTTCTTGTGAAATTCTCTGTCCCAGTGCTTAAGATTTGATTGGCTGTTGGTTGTCATAAGTGCTTGAGAAGTTTGCACTCTCTCAATTTAATTTCAATATCGACTGCGCTTTATAAAATAATATTATTTACATATATTGCTGCAAAGTTATAACATCGAAAAACTACTGCGTAGTAAATCGAAAGATTTTACGCTGTATGTTTATAATTTGAACTCAGTGAATTAAGTGTGATGATATTTAAGATTCACGCTTTCAAATTTAAGTACTTTGGACTGGCTTGGATATATAGAAAGACAAGTAAAGAAGAGAGTGGAACTGCTCTTTTTTTGTTAAATTCTCTGTCCCAGTGCTTAAGATTTGATTGGCTGTTGGTAATGCTATAACCAATGGGCTCAGTTGGTTAGAGTGTGTTACCTTAAAATTTAATACTCAAGAATCTAAGGACCCAGGCTCAGTTGGTTAGAGTGTTACCTTAAAATTCAATACTCAAGAATCTAAGTACCCAAGTTCAAATCCCATTCTAGTACTGTCATTGGTTAGGCCAGCAACACTTGAAGAAGAGAGAAGAATAATACCTCTCGAAACATTGTGCATATACTAACCTGCTTGATGTGCTATTACTAACAGTTGAATGTATTTGGAATATTTAAATTTTTTCTAAAGACATTCAATACACATGTTAGATGATGGAAATAGTCCAATATAAAAATACAACTAAAATAATATCATCACAAACCTTCAGGAAAACACTAAATAAACAAACTGTTAGAATAAATGAAAAGAATCAAACAATTAGAAGTTTAATATTAACTGATCGTTATATTGAAAGATTTAATGAATCTCATGTAGTATTACTATATGTTAAAACTATAGCTTTTATACTGCCAATTTAATATTCATTAATTGCTTTGCATACTTTAATGTGATAGTAATGTGTCAAACTCTAGAAAGTAAGATTTTAAAATTAATTGCGGTTCTGATACTCACACTTGATTCTAAGAAATCTATAATAGAACAATTTTCAAACTCTAACAGACCAGTCAAGTCTTATAAAGAATCACAAGAATAAAAAATGTGATACCATATTTATTTCTAGTCACTGAAAAATTATCTCAAGTCTCTGTAATAACATATTTACCAATATTCATAAAAGTTCATATATAAATGCTATTTTGGATGTCTCTAGTATCTAGAATAACAAATATGGAGAGGATTAATGACACTCAAATTTTTAAAATTTATCCTTCACCAATAGTAAACATCTAACATATTAAAAAAAAAAAAAAACACTTTAGCTATTAGTAATAAAATTTATAAATTTGTTTTTAAGAAAGTAAAATTTCCTAATGCAAATTACAAATACATATTAAAATATAATCAACTAATTTCGAAAATAAATTGTATAAGACCTAGAGAGAGACCGAATGTGAGATGGATGAATAAAATAAGCAAAGTGTGTTGGGATAAGTTGAAAAAGTTAGAGATCAGAGAAAGTGGGTTGAATTTGGAGAGACTTTTATCCTGTAGTGGATTGGTTGAAAATGATGATGAATTTTGGAAATGAAGATAGACTTCTTAAAAACTTGAAGGAAAAAAAATGGATAATTGCAGGTATCAAAAAATGACATATTAATGTTTATTAAAACATTTTCAAATTAATTTAGTAACAAACCAAACTGTAGATAAAATTTAAACAAATGATTTTGTTTTTTTATTTTACAACAATATATAATTTTTAAATGATGATGATGATGATGAGATGTACTGTCACTTCTTTAAAAATCTGTTGTTTACTCTAGCGCCATCTATAGGAATTTTGGGTAATCAATGATTAGTCAATGATAGTATATTTAATTCTTATCTGAGCCTGAGTTCTAATTGTTGCCTTTATCAGTATCATTTGGGATTCAAAGCTGGAAATAATACAGCAATACAGTTACGTATGTAGCAATTTCACTTTTAACTCAACTTTACTGTTCAAGAAAATTGTCATAAGTTCACAACTTTAGGTTTTTTTCTTAATTTTAGGTTTTTAGATTAAAAAGTAAAATAGTGTTAAAAAATGATTTAAATAGTAAGTGCTTTGAATCTGAACACCAATCATAAAGGGAAAAAAATTAGAAATCAGTCAGAGATGGAGGAAAAAATATAAATTGGAATGTATTAGTGCGGGGCTTATTAAAGTTTATGAAGTAGTTTTAAAATTAAAATGATATAATAAATTATGCTAAGTGGCTGACATGCAAAGTTATACTGATTTACTGCATGATTACTTAATATGCATTAGGACAGATAACTTTAATGCAAGAAGTTAATGCAATTATAGATTCTCATAAAATAAGAATATTTTTCTACCTCATTAATATTAAAAAACTGTTGCAATAAGAAATGCAATAGTTTCAGCACTGTTTAATATAAACCAATAAATTATTAATAGGACTATTATAATTTTTCTCGACTTTTTGATCCTTTATGCATTGATTGGATATATTCATATAATATCGTTTAACCTTCTCTTCTTTATTTACTTTAAACAATGCATTAATTTGATTTATTCCTTGATAATATTTCTTTACAGTTTCGACTAACTAACAGACTTCATCAGAGCCATTAGTCACTCAAAAGTGCAAGAGAATATTATCAAAAATAATAATAAAATTACTGCATTGTGAAAAAATGAATTAAATGATATTATGTAAATTACTAATACATGTTTATCAATTTGTGATTAAAGTATACAAATTTCCTAATCTTAACCAGTTATTTTGGTGGACAAAATTATTGCAAATAGTACTGAATGTTTTTGAATCATATATAGAAATTTTTACATTTATTTTGGGTTGCCACTGTTATGTTTGTTGTCTCCGCAAAAAATTATGTAATAAATACGTAAAAATAAAATAATTGGAACTCTGATGCTTAAGAGTTTATAAGAAATTTAGGTTCCAGAAGTGACAGGACTGGAGTTGGGGCCCATGGGTCTTGAACTTCTGAATCAACCACTGTACAACTACATTAAGTCATGCAGGACAAGAAATTATTAGATATTATACAATTAAAAATGTTTCTAAAAATATTCAAGAATGATATTAAATCATACTAGCAACCCATATAATAAATAAATGCCACATATGTTAATAAGTAAATAAGTTAGCCAAGGGGGTCATCGCAGCCACCTTGCAAGCAAGTAGTTGGTTGCAGACGGTTATGGGTTCGCCTCCCGGCCGATGCTATGACATATGGAAGTATACACTGCAAAAAATATAAATTGCAATAAGTTTTGAATTCAATAGCCTGTGTTACTGTATACTTGGTGTATCATAGATATATCTCTATTTGTTTGACAGACAAGTTAGTATGGGTTTCAAAATTAAAACTCTTAAAGCTCTTCAATATCTCTAGATAATGTAATAGTAAATAAATACACAATTGAAGGGTGCTTAAGTATGTAATAAGATGGGCTAAAAACAGAAAATTGATTTCAGATTGACCATGCTATATAATAGCTTTTGTTTAAGATAACATTTACATAATTGGCTGTGAATGTGAATAAATTAAATAATAAAATAGTTAGTTTTTAAGAAATCATGTGATATTTGAGCATTTAATCAGGTTAAGTATAATGACTTCATTCAACTTATCAAATACTTGAGAATCATTTATGGAATCAATAGCTGTTGAGTCTAACCTTTTACCTATGTACTAATCCACACAGAACATGGTTACTATCACTGTTTATTCTCATTGTTTCATTACTATCTATTATTATTAGAAGTAGTAGTAATAATTGTAGTAACAACAAATCATTTAATTCTTTAGCTTACATATATAATAAATAAGAGCATCTATCTACTCTAGTGCCATCTATAATAAATTTGCATAATCAGGGAAATTCCCATCCCTAGATTGGATTTTGGTCTTTGGCATTATTTTATCAAAATCTCATTTTGTAGGGGAAGAATCCAGAAAATAGTTTGAGGGTGGGAATTTAAATATACTATCATCTGGAAATAACTGATTACTAAAGCTTATTATAGGTGGCACTGAAATAGTGAGAGCTGCTCTTGTTTTACCATTATTTTTATTAAAGTTGTTTTCATCCAGATATCTTAGGGTTAATTGTGTATATATATTTAGACAATTTATAATGTAAAAAACAAAATGTCAACACGAGATTACTGTTTTATCACGAGTTTATGTAGATTATATAATAAAGATAAGTGTGTGATGTTTCATCTAGAAAAAAAAAATAAACATTTATGCTATCTTGCGAAAGTTTTAAAACCAACGGGTGTAACCTATTTAGTAAATATGCTAATTATTATTACTTTGTAACATTTGCTAGAAGCTAATAAAAAGCTTTCCCATCTTTAGAAAATCTTCAAAGCTGCTTCTTGTAGTTTATATGCAAAATCATATCTCTAAGCACACATTAGAAATTCAAATGAGAACGTAATAATGACAGGAAGTCTTCTGGGAATATTTTGGTGTAATTCTAGGTATCTTTTAATTATCTGTGATTATAATATCATTCCGCAAAATAAAAGATAAAAAAAAAAAGATCTGATTATCCTAAAGCTGAGTGTAATTTACGTTTTTCTGAAGCAGAAAACATTTCTGAGTTTTATATAATATCAATATATATATTGGGTTCTATTATTTGGTCTTTTTGCTGTATTACTTTAATATTGTTGGAGATACAAAAACACCACCGTACATATGCATATGTCATCTTAATAATTTAACTATTACAAGGTAGTTTTTAGTCTTTTATTTACCATCTATAATTACATCATTAATATACTTTATTGTATTACGATCATATAAATCTAATATATAGGGTATATGAGCACAGACTTTCACACGACCCACCACTCTTCACACTATCTCATAACACTGATACCCTTGAACACATATATGTTGAAAAGATAAATAATCACCAATATAAGTATTTCATGCTAAACCAGCAATCATCAGTTGGTCCAGATTACCATCTCAACACATATGTGCTATAAGTGCTCAGATATGTATTAAGATAGTCAATCTTCATACTTTAATGGACAGGCTTCAATCTACTCCACACTCCAACTCTTCATCCGTCCATCCAATTGAAAATCTGATGATGGAATGCTCAAAGACCACCCTGAGGCCGAGATTGTAAATCATAATAATCGCCGTCATGTGAGAGATTGCGCGCGTCAGAAATAACCATTTGTATGTCCTGCGTTCTTCACTACAGTGACAAAGCGCTGGATTTCAGAGACAAGGGTTTATAGATTGAAACTTAACACTAGAAATTCCAATGATCAAACGTCAGATGTCCTTCTGAGCAACAAACCTTTGAATTATTTATTTATTTATAGCATTGTTAAGTTATTGTACTTTCCATAATGTAATAGACTGAAATTACAAATTTGGCTCATGTATAGGAACCTCATAAATCATCAGTTTTTTTTTTTTTAAATTATTGTATTTATTTTTTATACATGGAAGTAAATCAATCTTTACACATGCACCGTTTTAATATAAATTGATGCATACCCTCACACATAAACAATGATTTTAAAAAAACAAATGAATACTTGTTCTTCAAGCTTATCTTATACATAAGCCATTGTTTGTTTACTAGGCATTATTCGGGGCTTGAGTCTATTATATACCTGATTTCTTAAAACGATGTTCAAATTGTACAAACATACAAGAAATATTACAGGAGGGAGAAAGAGTTTATCTCCATATTTGACCGTATGCAATTAATATATAGTAATTTAGAATATTTGGTTGTTAATGAATATACTCACAGAAAAGGTATATTTTTAATATTCCCTTTATTAATGTCTAGCATGCTTTTAATATATTCTCAATTTTATATTCATGACATATGATGATGTAATTAATGTTTAATTAACTGTTCACATATTCAATTTTAATTTAAAATTTAAATTTGAATTTTTAAATAGTCCACTTCTTTGAAATGGGTATGTTTATTTCTTTTTTTGTTAATAGAGAAACAGCTATTGAGCGTGGTTCTTTAATCTTCTGTTTTCTATCCTTTCTCTCCGTATACACTAAAAATGCCTTTTTTTCCATATGTCAAAGCATCGGCCAGGAAGCAAACCTGCTACAACCGTCTGCAAGCAACTGCTTGATTGCAAGGCTGCTGCACTGAGATCTCGGCTACCAACGCTTGACTAAAAAATATTTTTGTACACATAGAGAAAGAGAGGGGATAGAAAATGCAAGATCAAAGAAGCATATGCAATAGTTAACAAAAAAAAAAAACATACCCATTTTAAAAAAAAGGGCTATTTCGATATTTAAATTATAAATTAAAATTGAATATGCAAACAGTTAATTAGCCATTGATTAAACATCGATGTAAACAACTATTTAATCACACCACTATATACAATGAATAAGATATAGTAAATACAAACCTAATTTTGACAATACAAAAATACTTGCTAATTTGGAAAGATATGATTTAAGAACCATGAGAGAGTCAATTGAAATATTAAAGAGACCTACTGGTTTAAATAGAACTGATGAAGCACAACGTATTCCAGCTATGTGGAAACCTCTCATTTTATCCAATATTAACTTAAAATTAATAGATAAAAATACTGAGGGAAAAAAACATTTTGATAAGCCTCATTTTGTGAATGCTGAACTTGAATCTCATTTCTCATCTCGCACACAGTCACGTTATTTGTTAAGATCTAATGGTTTTTCTTTCAAAAGTTAACCTTGATAATGGTGGTTGCTATTCCGTCGAAATATCGGTTTTTAATGGAAAACAATACACGGTATAGCCCAAAAAGTTATAATTTATCTACATCATATAACCATGAAAACATTAAGTATAACACACACACATATATATATATGAAACTCATGAGCTGGACCAACTGATAAATGCTGGATCAACATGAAATACATATATTGGATATAATTTGTCTTATTCATATGTGTGTGGCCATGTGTATTAGTCGAATAGGATATTTTGGATAGCTGAAGAGTGTTTGAAAGTCTGGGTTCAAATTTCATACAATTGCATCCAATTTCCTAGGATCTAAAGTACATCTGTATTTAAATATGATGTATATAGAATGTAAAAGTAGACTGAGGTGATATTGCACACAAGTGTGTCCTAACTTTATGCTACTTTCACCTTTAATGAAAAATATATGATAAACAATACTACAGTTTTTTTTAAACATAGGTTTCAACACCCATAGACTTGATCTAAAATTAAAACTAGTAGACTCACTCAACAACAAGTATGGAATGATTAGCTAAATCTTTGTGGTCACCCTAACCAAAAACTATCTTGAGATTGTTTACAAAATCCATATCAAATTGAAAATCTTCGTCTTGCATTGGTGGTCGAGAGGTCAGCGCGACTACCTCGCACTTGCAAGCAGTTGCCCGGGTTGCGGGTTCGCGTCCCGGCCGATGCTATGACACTTAAAAAAAAAAAAAAATTGAAAATCTTTCCAGCTTTACTCTAGACATCAACTCATATCTATGGGCTAATTAATAATAGAACTGTTACGTCAGGAGACGCTTGTTGTGTTTTGTTGAAACAAAAGTAGAACTTTAATATTTTTGATAGCATTTGTTAATACAAAATTAAAACTTTATTAATTTAATTCTAGTTTTAATTGATATTGCTATGTTATTAAATATTTAACCACCAGTACTGGATAAGAAATTTAATTATAAACTTTGCTAAATAATTACGATGAAAATTATAATTGGATCGTTGTCATGTTAAAATTTTATTAATTAAATAATTGCTGTAACTTACCTATGAATTAAGGCTAATGATTATTAAAGAGTGATTTGAATCTGAAGTGTTTTTTTTTAATTATTCTATATTTTATTTTTTCCTTTGTTAATTCAAATTCTCTATTGAAATTTTTTTTTTTCTTAAGTTGATTAAAAAAAGATTTTAAAGACATCCAACTGTGCTGCGATCACAAATTTCTGGACTCCCTTCTTACTAAAAAATTATTTATGATGATGTAATTGATTTTCATTCCACATTTTTCATCCAGGTTAATGGCTTGAAGTTGAATTGCTTACATAATACTTAGAATTACCCTCTGCTGCTGTCTGACAAGAGAGAGCCACAAAGTATTTCATACATTAACCAATTATTTGATTGATAATCTTTTTACTTTAAGAAAAAATTGAACTTTTTAAATGTTAGATTAGAATATATATTAAATCATGTACAGCAATTTACAATTAAACTATTATATATAGGGTATATGAGCACAAACTTTTACACGATTCACCCCTCTCCACTCTATCTCATAACACTTGAACACATATATGTCGAAAAGATAAATAATCACCAATATAGATATTTCATGCTAAGCCAACAATCATCAGTTGGTCCAGATTATCATCTCTACCCATATAAACAATAAGTGCTCAGATATATATTAAGATAGCCAATCTTCATACTTCAATGTACAGTCTTTAATCCACTCCACACTCCAACTCTTCAACCATCCATCCAATTGAAAATCTGATGATGAAATGCTCAAAGGCCACCCTGAGGTTGAAATTTTTATCACACCCATGTTGACCTAAAATCCTCATGCCTAAAATTAAATTAAAAATTTAGAATCTGTTTTCCCTTTTAAGACAGACTTATCAAATACCATGCAACATAACAAAAAATAAATATATATTAAACTACTATCTCACAATATCAATTCACATATACAGCACAACAAACCAAATAAGTACTTTATTATCTCCCCTTAATTCCAACTCACAATGTGAGTTGGAATTGTAGGAAGGTAGTATAGTAAATGATTTATTTTTTGGATTATTTCCATTATCTAATATTAAAAACTGAAAATCTTTAGAAAAATATTAACCTTTATTTTATCTTACCAAGTACATTCAACTGTTAATAGTAGCACACAGGCTAGTATTTTACACAGTATTTCGAGTGGATTATTTTCCCCACTTCTTCAAGTATTGTATCCTCACCAGTGACAGTACTAGCATAAGAATTAAAGCTGTACCTTTAGATTTTTAAATATTGAATTTTAAGTTAACGTTTTAATCAGCTGAGCTAGGTTAGAACATTATCTTAAAATTCAATATTCAAAAATCTAAAGATCCAGGTTTGATTCCCATAACAATACTGCAACTGGTCAGACCAGTAACATCTAAGAATGAGGACAATGCTAGAACTGTCCTCAGCCAGGCCACCGACACCAAAAAAGAAAGCACAATAATATTGAAAAGTTTGAATAATGTTTTCATTTGTCTAAAGACATTTAACAATTAACATTAGATCATGGAAATAGTCCAACATAGTATTGCAATTACAAACTATCATTGCAAGTATTCAAACGAATACTAATTGTATCAACAATTCTTGTCCTGTGTGGTTTAATACAGAGACAAAGTGTCAAACTCATGAGGAAAAGTATCTACATTACTTTTATCTGTGTAAAGTAAAATAATCATAGTTTGGTCACCTAAAATGATATGGTCATTCTCAATCTGCTGCTTGGACGGGTGAACATTGCATGACTTGACCCCAAAGTAACTCAGAAATTATTATTAGGGTCTATGTTTATTATATTATATTGAATGTAGTGGTCTCATTAAATTATTAATGTTAAACAGGTTTAGGATCATTAATTCTTGTGTAGGCCAGAAACTTGAAACTGTAACTGCTATAGCTCATTCAAATATTTTGCCTTGACTGGTTAGGTATTCAATAGTTTGAGGATTGAAACAACCCGTCATTTAGATGCTCCAGTGTCATGTGACCTTCCCATCTTTTCACATAATAATGGTAATGTATTTCAGAGTTTGAGGTTTTATTTTAAAGTCTTTTACCTAATGTTCAATAATAAAAAAAAATTTGAAATTTTTGGATTCAAACTCAACCTATCATTTAGGTGTTTCAGTATTATATAATTCACATGACTAATTATTTGACTATTTTTTGTCCTATGTCACTAGCACCATTGTAAAATGATGTATTCTACAATCAAAGATTCATTATATCAGTCCGCTTTTGGCAGCCATCTTTGCAACTGGTCATACAAATAGCGTCCCTAAGCGATTCAATTTCAGGAAGATAGGGACGATTGTCCCCTTACCTTTACATTTCTTATTCAAGGTAAGTCGGTTTTAATCATTATATATTATGGAAAGTGATAATATAATCGATAATTCGCAAATTAAGGTTAGCCCCGATCTCAGCATTCAATCTAGTAATGCAGTCATCGGTCGTAAATTTTATAGCCTTAGATCTAATCTAAATTCATCCAAAATAACTTCTACAACAAATAAAAACCCACAAACCAATATTTCAAAAGAAAACAGCATCACAAATATCAACAAAAGTTTAGAAAATATTCAACTTACCCCTAATATAAGTAATAGCATTAATATCTCATCAAGCGAAACGATTGAAATGCCTAAAAATACAAGCAAAAACCAATCATCACCTCTCCGAAGACTTTATGCACCCTCAGAAGACTCTAATGAGCAATTTCCTTTGCCCAATAATACCCTGGAAACCATATCTGAAAATAATAGACAAAATTACCGACAAGATGATCTCGGCGAATTTTTTAAAGTTAAAACTTTTCCACCAGAGGTCGACAAAACCAGTGCTGTCACATTACAGTTTGTCAACAGTAAATTTAAAAATCAAAAAGAAGAAATAAATTTTAAAACCGATAAATCACATTCCAGAACAAACAAAGATTATAGCGCAGAACAATTCATTGCTACTTCAGCCAACTTACAATCTAATCCAAGTTCTTCAATACCAATATTGAAAAATTCCTCTACGTACGCAAATATCGTAAGGTCTAAAAATTCTGAGAGCATCTCCGAAAATATTAAGGCCGATAATTTCAATGAACTATATTTGAATATCTCAGAACTAGACATAGAACAAGAATCAAACACTTTGGAAAATGTCTCATTTAATATAAACGATCTTAATGACGACATGTTCCTAAAAATAAATAATGAGTTCAACAAAACGATTCCCAATAGCCTATATAAATCGTTTGCTAACTACTACAGCGATAAGTCGTTAATCTTAGCCATAACAAATCAACAATGTGCTCTATATAAGTTCCCTCTAGAACAGCTATACAGTCTAATCAATCAAAAACAATTAGGCAGAGGCATTCATATGATTCTTAATCATCCCAATGACCGCTATGTTATCGTTGAGTTTAAAACGTGGGCGGACCGTATGAACTTTAAAAATAAATACAGATCTTTAGGAAATTTTATACTATGCTCCATAGATATGAACCGTCCTGTTACACTATCCGGCAGAATCCAAAACTGCCTTGCCCATCTTGAAAGAACAAGAACTACAAGACATCCTTATTAATTATGGCTCAGTTAGCAAATTTAAACACCTATTAAACCCTCACTGCGAAGATCAAATCCTGTCCAATACTGTTATCTTCACACTTACATTGAAGAAAAACATTATACCCACTGACATACCCACTATTATTACTGCAAGAGGCTCTCCTATGGTTTTGACTTTCAGGGGAGTACATCCACAATGTTTCTTCTGCCTTGAAAGAACACACCTCATTAAAGATTGTGCAGCAAGAATATGTACACACTGTGGTATTAAAAAGAATAAAGTTCACAGATGTCCTGGTAGACCTACTAACACGGCTCTCACATCCTTAAATAGACAATCACCACATGGGCCTAATTCAATCAGCAACCTCACAAACCCAGACAACCTGATTCAAATAAATCCTCCAACAAACCCTTTCACATCCAAACCTATCTTTCAAAATGAAAATATTCAAGAAAGATCAAACGACAACCTCTACACTAATAGTAGTGAATCAGAGATCCAAGCAATTACATATACCGCGCCTAAACCAATCACTCAAACCGATAAGACTAAAGATCATACATACGATACATATTATACTAATCCCCGAGAAACAATACTAGGCCAAACTCTTGATACAAAAGAAGGCAATATGACCAAACCACCTGATGAGAGCAAGGAAAATATAGGAGATGAAGAAAATACACTCAAAAAATTTCAAAACAATCCATCCATAACAACTCCCACCCAGTCTAAAACCATTGATACATCCTCATTTGGGTCAGTTAAGTCCAGTAAACCTAAACAAAGTGATCCACAAACTGTCCTCAATTCTTCAACTCCTGCAATAATTAACCATCCAGATGAAAAGACTTGTCAAACACTCAACCCGAAAGTCAGCATAGTTAATGTTTCCCAACAGTTACAGCAAACCGAAAAAGACTCAGGTCTAAAATTTAAAACAAATTCCTATAACAATAAAAAAACACTTTTATCAAAAGAACAGGAAAATGAAAAAAACACTGTTAAACTTCAAAACCCTCAAAAAACCGACACAACAAATACCCAAAATACAAATAAGAAAATTAAAAGAAAATCAATTCGTTCAGATAAATCAAGCTCTGATGATGATAGCGCCCATCTGATACATTACTCACCTCCACCCTCTAACAAACAAATTCCAGATATATCAAGCACAAAGCCTCGCAAATCCATAGAAAAAAAGAGGAAAACCATGGATCCTATAACCATTGATACCATTGATCCTTCTGACGAATCTCAGACAGATTACACTACTTCATCAGACACCGAAGACTTCATGGATGCGTTTCCGCAACCAACAACTATATCGCCAATCCATCCACAAATTCAATCACAAGACTCTGATTGCCAAACAACATCAGACCTCATTAACATGGAGATGTCCCACATTGACTTGGCACACTTTGCTGAGGACGGTTTGGATTAATCTATCATGTTCTGCAAAATTGCTGGCATTAACATTCGCGGCATCAACTCAATTGATAGAGTTCTAGCTATTAAAAACTGGCTCTCGCTCTGCTCCCCTCATATACTTCTTATGGGTGAAACTAAATATCACCATAAGACCGATCATAAAATACTATCTCTTCTCTCAACTCTCGGATTTACTAGATTTTCTGTAGGCCATTCTGCTTCAGGTGGAGTCGGTATTCTTCTCAGCAAGTCAACACCACCAAACAGTTTTAGCATTCTATTCCTAGATGCCAATATTATTATCATAGAAATAGACTATTGGGGTTATCCGATCATCATAGCTTATATATATACAGCCAAAGACACCTCTCAATATCTAAAAATAATCCACATCCTAAATGCCATCAATGCTAACAGAGCCTCCCCTACTATTCTTCTGGGAGACTTTAACACCACATACAATGACTTCAACAAGAGATTTTTGCATCTAATAAATCGCAGATTAATGTGTGGAGAGGGCTTCTTCCCTCCTGAAGCCTACTCTTTCTATACTAAAACTAAAAAGTCCCTGATTGATTTGGTTTACTACACCCCAGACCTCCATTTCAACCTTGATGCAGCCTTGGCTCCTGTTGCTTTCTCTGATCATATGGCTCTAATCTTACAACTTACACCTATTTCAATCCCTGCACCTATTGATGGACCTGGTAAAACCATGCGCATGATCACCCAATCAAATATGACCGAAGCGATAGTATCTGAGGCATACATCCTTTTCCAGAAAATAAACATCCTTTCCCTTCCTGCTGAGGAGGGCTGGTTTTCCTTCATCGGAATACTACAATCCATATTAAATCACCACGCCAGGAAAATCAAAGGACCTAATGGCCTTCTAAATGATCTAACAGACATTAATATACAACTTCAAGCTTTACAGCAAAATTTCACAAATACAGAAAAAATCATCTTCCTTAAAAATCTGTACAAAATTAAGCAAAAGTCCCTTGCAGAATATATATCCATCAGAAGAGCCAAATGTTTCTTAGCACAACAACACTGCTGGACGAGAGACTACCTTAGATGGGCACTGGGGTACAATAGAAAACAAATCACTCCCTTATCCATTAATTCTAATGGAACCAATCTCGTTGGCTTTCCAATGATGCAGCACATCAGCAAACAATTCTGCCAATTAATGCAAAAAGATGGTGCTCCTCCTATAAACAGCTGGTTGGATGCTGGTGACCCCGGCGAACATGGCATCACAGAAATCCAAATCAAAAAGAAGATAACATCTCTCCCGGACGGCGTTCATCCTGGCCTTCATGGCATCCCAAATTTCCTTCTCAAACACCTCAGTCAATTCACTGTGCCAATTATTAAAAAAATGATTGATCACCTAGCCTCCGGCAACAGAAACATAACAGATCTTTACCCAGTGGCACTCGTGCCTTTTATTAAAAAGCAAAACCACTAAACGACATTAACAATATCCGGCCAATTTCCATGACCCCATTGCTTATCAAGATAATTGAATCAGTCATTAAAGATCAAATCCAAACTCAAATCCTTAGCCATATCTCGTCAAACCAATACGGGAAAAAGGGATCATCAACCTCGCATGCTATGTCCAATGTAACTGCACTATTCAATTACATCAGAGGACATCGTAAATCAAAACCTATTGCTGTCCAGCTGGATGTTGCGGCAGCATTTGATTCAGTCCAGATAAATATCCTCCTGGATATTCTGTTGGAATGCGACATTCCAGCCGGGATTGTTCAGATGATCAGCAATCTGCTCAACAACAGAGAGATTTTTCTCTCTCTTGATGGCAAGATTACACCAGGCTTCAAGCCATACAAGTCGATCCCTCAAGGATCTCCACTCAGTGCCCTTTTCTTCACAGCATACATCAACCCTCTTCTGATGGATATAGAAAAAAACCTCCCAGGAATTTTCCTTCCCTCTCTCAATAAAAACTTCAATGTATTTGCATATATAGATGACATCATGGTTGTTCTTCCCACCATTAAATACCTTCCCCATCTCATGAACATCTTAAACAGAAATACAGCGAAACTTGGCCTACAAATAAACTTTAACAAATCTTCCATCTGGAAGATCATGTCTGGTAAACAAATTAACTCTCCCTTTTCTGCAAAACCCCAAAGATACCTAGGTTTCCCAATCTTCAAAACACCAACTGCAATGGCAAGAGAGATTCAAGATGCAATCCTCCATTCAACTGAAGCCATCACCACGTCACTCTCTAGAGTATACCTTTCATTATATGGAAAGGTTGGCCTCCTCAACATGATCATAATGCCAAAAATCTCATATTATCTTCCATTCGTAAAGATGTCTAAACAGTTTCAAAATAAAATCAACCGATTATGTACCAAACTTCTCTGGAGAGGAAGGACAGTTGCTATTAGCTTGCGAGGCATCCAACGACCACGCAGGTTCAATGGACTGTCATTCCACTCAATACAAGCAATCATTTTACAGAAAACCCACAACACTCTACATAATCTGATCATCTCATGTGGATACTCCAACATTATTAAAAAAATTACACCGACAGATCGTCCTCCGCCCTCTGCCAGTTCATGGATAGCCTCCCTAATAGACCACTTACAACTTTATAACCCAATAATGCCCTCTAACCTTAACAAAAAAATCACCTTATGGGAAGCATACAATATAATCAACTATAATCAACAACCCATTAAAACCAGCCTAAAAATAACCAACCAAAGACTCATTTCACACTTCAAAAGATGGAGTCTGGAACCCAAATTCCTTGACTTCATCATTAAAATAAATCTTAATGCGCTTCCCACGAATTGGTTCCTTTATCACCGAAGAGGTTTTAACAGCATTGATCCTATATGTGGTCTGTGTGCTCGTGAAGATGAAACCATAGACCATATTATACACCGGTGCCCAAGACTTAAAACACTGAAAGAGATAATTATAATTAATTCCAACATAAGACCTGATATGATTTTCTCACTTGAAAATGCCATTCATAATGGTTTTTTTTCAATAATAAGGCTTTCTACCTTTGTCCTTTATTCCATATGGATAGTGAGATGCAAAACTCTCATGGAATTACCCCCGCCACAAATCATACCATTGTTTTATCAAACGCTCAAAAAAATCAAGAAACGTGACCAGCTCCTGGCCTCCAGTAAAGTCTTTGATGACACCTGGTCTTTAACTGCTCTTTCATTTTCCTGATTATCAACTCCCACCTACCCAGCATTATATAATAGGAAATTCTAAAAGAAAATATGCATGTTTATATTAAAAATGCTTATTCCATTAAACAAGTTCTTAGAATCTCATCACTATACCTAACCACATAAGAGTATAACAATTGTACTCTCATAACAAAATCTAGCCAGATGACAAATAGAACATTATACAATCATATTATTGTACAATTTATTCATTTATCTATCCTTTATTAGTATGTAATCACTATTTATTGTTAATAAAAAAATTTTGTTGAAATGAA
>JAQFVV010009056.1:0-18083 GCA_028023455.1 Epiperipatus broadwayi | reverse complement strand
TGAGGTTGGTAGAAATAAAATAAAGATTACATTATAATTTTTATCCCATCAACATTATTTAGATAACATTGGATGAATTCTTTGTTGAAGACAGCAAATCATAAAATTATAAATTATAGAATCAAATTTTAAGTAGATGTCTCATAAATTGTGTAATTTCTGCTTTCTCTATGTAATTCAAAATCAGGACCTCATGATGTAGTAATAGCATATTTGCCTGATCATGTTCTAATTTAAAAAAAGTTTAAACATCATATAAAACTGGAAGTTTTTTTTGCAGTCAGATAACTGCCCTGTAGCCAACCCATGTAAATATCTAACTATTATTAGCTAGATTATAAAACAAAGGTAGACAAATGTTCAAACTACCATCATCTGATATTCAGAAAGTTTGGTTAATAATAAATACCTTATAGCAGAGGGATTTTGGTGATGCATTAGCCCAGCAAGATAGTTTTAACCTGTTACATTTTTTCCCCATATGTCATAGCATTGGCCGAGAGGCAAACCCACAACAATCATCTGCAAACAACTGCTTGCTTGCAAGGCAGCTGCGCTGACTTCTCAGCTAACAATGCTTGACTATGAGCAACACATATCATTTCAAATATCAGTACTATTCTTTATTCAAGGCTTCTGCTCTTTAATACAGCAACAAACAATAATGACCACTTTTGTATTCCATGTTTTTTTAGCATATCTTACAATTGACAATTATATTTAAAACTATAATTACTTCTGAGAAGCATTTTGTATGTTTGGGATAAGTTTCAAATAATTTCTTAGAGAATATATTAATCATTTTATAATTTTTTTTTATAATTCTATTTTTTAAGTCTGATCAATTATTTCTTAATTATTGACTTCCTTTTTTTTTTCTCATGTGTCATAGCATCAGCCGGAAAAACGAACCCGCTAGCCCAGGACAACTGCTTGTAAAGCAGCCGTCGCTGACCTCTCGACCACCAATGCTTGACTAGTGACTTCTGTATATTATAATGTTGTCATAGTAATGAAATTTCTGAATTCAAATTTTATATATATTTCAAATGCGTTGAACGGTAAGCGAACCCGGGCCACCAGCTTGGGAGACAGCTATGCTAAACACTAGGCCACCAACCATTTCAAATTATTTTTGCTTCCTAATTACAACAGATTTATTACACTGTCGATATTGATGTATGTGTGTGACAAATAAATATTTAATTCTTATCTGCTTTTTACGGTAAAATTTACAAGTAAACTATTGGAATAAATGAATTAATAAGAAATGTTTCGATTACGTCCATTTTAATAATATTCATTCACTTATTTACTTCAAGACCTTTATTATTTTTAAAAAATTCAAATTTTCTTAAATTTCACTTCTTTTTTTAAACTTGTACATTACATAAAATGAAATAACTTGTGAGATATAATAGTGACAGGTTTTCTATAAAAAACAAAAAAGTCGTAAGATCTTATTTGTAAAATGGGCCCACTCAAATTTATTTAATCTTATCGCTGCTATTTTTGAAAGAAAAAAAAAAACTATTTATTTCTATAAATACATTTATAATATAACTTTTAAAATATCTTAACTATGTTTTGAGATTTTTTTTTATTGTATTTACTAAACACTATTTTAAAAACCGTGGTGGAATTTTTCACTAGAATAATTTATTTTTAAATCTCTTCCACAAAGCACTTTAGCGTATATATATATAATTTAAAAAAGATTTTGTGACGTAATAATTAATATATCCACTTAGTATCCATGACCTGAAAATTGAACCAGAGCTAAGAAACTTGAAATTTTAAGATTCCAATAAAAATTAATATTTTTTTCCACTCTAATTAACCATCTAATATCAGTTAATAATTCAAAGGGTATCTAACTATTTTTAATTAAAGAATTGTGGGAAAACATTAAAATTTTACTAACTGGCAATATGCAAGTCTGATGAAGAAAGGTCTTTCGTTATTGTTTTATGAAATACCATTGAAAATTTTTTCGCTTGCAGTGGTCTATTTATGGACAGTTTTTTTTTCTCATGTGTCATAGTATCAGCCGGGAAGCGAGCCCGCTAACCCGGGACAATTGCTTGTAAAGCAGCCGTCGCTGACCTCTCGACCACCAATGCTTGACAGTTTTATCTTTTTACTTATGCATAATCCAAAAATTGAAAAATAATTGAAATTTACATAATTAATATTATATAGAAATTTTTTTTATTATCACTAATTCAATCGTAGCTTTAAAAAAAAAAAGTGATTTTGACAGGAATCTAAATTTTAAGAATCAATCTTATTAAAATTGAGATTTTTCATTGAATAATTGATTATTGATCAGTAAAATCTACATCTAGATGATATTTCCTACACATATACAATTAATTAAATATAAAGCAGTTGTATATACATTAAGGTGAAAATGATTCTTTACATTTAATAATGAAATACAGGCTTATTATATACCTACCTGTATCAATATATGTAATATATGGGGTATATAAGCACAGACTTTCACACGACCCACCACTCTATCTCATATCACTGATACACTTGAACACATATATGTCTAAAAGATAAATAATCACCAATATCGTATTTCATGCTAAACCAGCAATCATCAGTTGGTCCATATTATCATCTCTATGCATATATGCAATAAGTGCTCAGATATATATTAAGATAGCCAATTTTCATACTTTAATCAATCCACTCCACACTGCAACTCTTCAACCGTCCATCCAATTGAAAATCTGATGATGGAACGCTCAAAGGCCATCCTGAGGCCGAGATTCTTGTCACACCCATGTTGATATTATTAGTCCTTTCTGGTGTTTAAACTAAGCTTAATTTGGCAGATATGGGTTTTACAATATAACAAAATACTAGGAGAAAAAAATTGTAAAAAGTCACATTATGAATAAATGTGAAAGAGTGATTATTTGGGATAGATTTGAAATAATATTTATCTTGTTAATGATAGTATTACTTTTATTAAAATCAAAAAAAAAAAAAATTTGGAGAAAAGTTGATTTGCTTTCTACTTTCAAATATTAGTTCTTATGATGTCAGAAAGTGGAAAGTTAAGTAAATGAAACATTATAACTGCAATTTCAGAATAAAATTTATTAATATTGAATATATTCCCCTCTTTTCTTCCAAAACGTAAGCTTGTGGTTAAGACCTGTAGAGGTCCCTACTATCGCATTTTTACACGCATATTCTTGAGGTTACAGCCTTAGTAAATATTAAGACAATTATTTGCAAATTAAATTTGAAAACTTAAATCATAAAATATTTAAATTTATATGCATTAATTGTCTGAGTCATATAAAAATAAATTATATAAATATGTTTTACTATAATTAACTATGAAAAAACAAGCACTTAATTAAAATATTTTTTGGATTAAATAGATAATAAAGCATCCACATAATTCGTATTGACTGAAATCAATATTAATTTCTCCATTTTAAATCTTTAGCTATTCAGATTAATTTACTGCAATAATATGGAATATTAGAAAGATATAGTTAGAAATCAGTAGAAAAAAATAATTCATCAGCATTTAAAGGTAAAGTTGAAGCTAGCAATAGGATAGCTAATTTCTCGAGTATGAAAAATTGTACGTATAATTATATTTCATTTGTATTTCTAAGATTATGATATTCTCAATGAAGTGGATAATTATAATCATATAATCAGTTAGGGTAATCTAAAACAGGCAAAACTCTACATACAATATTGCCACTCAGTGCAAGCCAGATCCAAGGCTCCTCACTGACAAAGGCCACAAGCTAGAAACTAGTCTGGGGATATTGGATGATTAGGCATTGAATAGGGATTTTATGCATAAGCCTTCTGGCATCCATTGATTACTCTGGCTTGCACTGAGTGGCAATACTGTATGGAAATTTTTTGCCTGTTTTAGTAACAAGTTATAAGCAAGCATAAGAAATGGTGAGCACGTGATGTTTATTGGCTTAGGGTAATCTATTTGGATTGATGGTTTTTAACCAATCATATAATCCTGCAATAAAATAAATCTAATGCCTAAGAAATAAAATGGCATTGTCTGCTAAATCATGAACTTTGAAAATAATTAAACTGTCTAAAATATATTGCCTATTGCAAGATACTGAATACACTAGGGTAATAACAAAACCCAATAATAAATATTAAAGAACCCAGCATTAAAAAAAAGATAGGCCAGACAAGAGAACAAAACTGAAAAAAATATACTACATTTGAGAGCTCTAACAAGATCATTCAAAGTGCACTTTGTTTAATCTAAAATATATATTCCTAAATTGTTTAAAGGGCTTACTCTGCATATATTTTAACTATGAATATGTTTTTGTAAATTTTAAAATTTTGAATTATCTTCTATCTTAAAATCTAATACACCTGGGTCTTGTTCTATGCGGTAGATAGGTTCCTCAGAAAATGCGCATAAAAGAAATCGCACAAAAATAGATGTAACTTACCTTAAAAATGGGGGATACAGACTGTAATTTTTCAAAATTCACATAAAAGCAAAGCAACAATGTAAAATTACTTTAAAATTCACATTAAAAAAAAAGGCAATAAAATTCGACTAATAAAAAATTTCAAATTTGAAAAAAATTGATAAAAGACAAGCTTTTTTTACTTTTTTTATTAACTACAGTATTTAATTTTATTCAAAACAATATATTTTTATGAGTAATTTACATTTTTTTCATACATGTATGGTATTTTATTATTATTGCTATTTGAGACATCAAATTCATCATGATGTGATGTGATGTGAGGTACCGTAGCTTCTCTTTAAACGAGGTCAAAAGGAAATACAACTAAAATGTTTTCCAATCACTGTTAAACCTTCCCATTTCACTAAGCGATCTAAAATTGAAATTTTTGTTTACAAAGAAATTCATCTTCTTGGGTGTTTTTTTCTCTCCGTTAGAGTAAACTAAAAGTTTCAAATAAAAATAAGAACTTAGACTTACGATAATAAAAAGACACCGACTCACCACTGTTGGGCAAAATTTAATTAAAACTAACAAAAATTCTTATTTTTGTCTTTAATTTTTTAATTTTCAATTCCGTTTAAAAATCAAATTCCATCACCTTAATTTCAGATCACGTTACATAATTTTAAATTGTTAATTACAATTAAAAATCAGATTTTAATTGTCAAATTTAATTGTGCCACCACTGTTACTCATCTTTTAAAAATAAACTTGTGGACACTCAATGATTAATTGATTACATACTCTTTTTTTTAAAAAAAGCAAAAATAAAATGTGATTTAAAATGCAAAAACAACATCATACATACTATTTTTTATCTATAACGTTTGAACAGATTTACATTATAATCTTGTAAAATTAATTTGTGTATATAAAATGGTGAAATTCTGATTTTAAGTGAATTATGAACTTCTTTATTGCATAAAATCTATTACAGTACTATTATAAAGTGTTGAAAATATTGAAATTATTAGATGAAAATTGAACTCCGATAATGCGCTATTACTTTAAATATGACATGAGTGAGCGAAATTTATAATATTTAAAGTCATAGCGCATTATCGGAGCTCGGCTTCTGATCTAATAATTTTTATCACATAAAAGAAAACCACATACAAAAATATTAAAAAGAAACATGAATCGCATAACTTCAAAATCGCATTAAATAAATCCGCATAAAACGAGACCCGGGTATATTTATCATACACTTAAATGTAACTGTGAAATATAATTTATCTTTTGAATTAATGTTTAGCACTCATAACTCACTACTATTTTATTTTACATTAAAATAAATATTAGAATGTTATAAATATTTGAGTTACTATAGTTTGATTTGTGAAACAAAATTATTTATACCTGATACATACCTTGTTATGGACAGATAGTAAATAATTAAATTTAATAGCATATTTAGCTATTCTTATTTTCCTAGTAATTTTCTGTATGTGTTGTATTATTAATTTCTACCTTGCACATTATATATATATATATATATATATATATATATAATATATATATATATATATATATATATTTGCTATTTTTAAGTTAATGATTTTGAATAGAACTTCTACAAAAATTTATTGGCTTATCAATATAACAAATATTATTGATTATAACTATTATTGTTGTTATGGTTACACATAATGTTACTGAAGGGATACTTCTGAAATAATAACATATAGAATAAAAAGACATAACGCTAGAAATAATAAGAATAAATTATTTAAAAATAGTATCAGTATATTCTTATTTTTCTCCTTTTACTTCCTTTGCATTTCTTCATATATTTATATATATTTTCTTACAATAACCCCTTCATATACACTTTAATGCAAAAAACGTTTTTAATGATTCCTTTATTTTCCTGACAGTTTCTGATGAAGACTGCAGAACAGTCGAAACTGTCAGGAAAATAAAGGAATCATTAAAAAAAGTTTTTTTTTGCATTAAAGTGTATATGAAGGGGTTATTGTAAATAAATATATAGTATCAGTATAATAATAACTTTATTGTTGTATATACATGATTAAAATTACACTGAATAGTGATTGAAAGTTTTAACATAATATTTAAATATATGTGTGTGCATACAGGAATGGTTCTAGTTCTGAATATATTTATATTTAAAAGGATATAATAACAAAAGATTTAATAAATTTATTAGTATTAGTAATAATAGATTAATTATGAGAACTTAAAAATTAATAAAATCATTTATTTTAATATTTACAATATACCTATTTGTTTGTAAAATGATCAAATGTATTTTTGTTAGGTCAACATGGGTGTGATGAGAATCTCGGCTTCAGGATGGCCTTTGAACATTCCATCATTAGATTTTCAATTGGATGGACAGTTGAAGAGTTGGAGTGTGGAGTGGATTAAAGCCTGCCCATTAAAGTATGAAGATTGGCTATCTTAATATATATCTGAGCACTTATGGCATATATGTGTGGAGATTATAATCTGGACCAACTGACAATTGTTGGTTTAGCATGAAATACATATATTGATGATTATTTATCTTTTAGACATATATGTGTTCAAGTGCATCAGTGGTACGAGATGGTGTGGAGTGTGGTAGGTCATGTGAAAGTTTGTCCTCATATACCCTATATATTACATATATAGATACAGGTATATATTAAACCTGTATTTCAGTTATTTATTAATTAATGTAATATTATATTTAAAAGGTTTTAAAACATTATTTTGTAATTTTAAAATAATTTCATTACAATATTGGCACTACAAATTTTTAAAACTTTCAAAGATTGCCTACTACATATTGTATCCTAGCAACAATTTTCCTGCAAAAAGTTAATAGTGTGAAGAATTTTAAACAAGGATCATGACATTATTAATCAGGTGATGTAAACCAAAAAATGTCATATTCAGAATTGTTTAGTTTTCTTTATTGACTGATAGCAAGGGAACTGTATTGGACTTAAATTTATGGCTAGCCATATCAGCCTTTTGCACTACTATGATAATGGAGTAGAAAACCAAATAAACATTTGCTTTAATGGAAAATGTACCTCAAAACTGTTCTTAATAGAGAACTAAATATCTTAACATATTCATCTTCTTGTAATGCACTCTAAATGGAATGAAAACCTGAATTTAAATATGAAATTTGAAACTATTTCAGAAATGCTACTTTTATTTAAACCATGTCATTCACTTATCTATTCGCCAAATATTTGCTTCATATTATGATTACCATAACAACCTAAAGTTTTCTGAATAAACATCTAATATACTGGACAATAATTATTAAAAACGAATTTTAATTAATGAATTTTATTTTCATCTGATAAAACACTTTTATATTGGATAATTATTATTAAAATAAATTTTTAACTAATGGAATTTATCTTCATAAATATTTTGAGAAAAGTTATAATTTATGGATGTCCTCTCTTAAGAGATTAATAATTATGTTCCACACCTAGAAAATAAAACAGTTTATTGATTGCTGTTTTAGCATGAAATACGTATATCGGTGATTATTTATCTTTTCAACATGTATGTGTTCAGGTGTATCAGTGTTATGAGATAGTGTGGAGAGTGGTGGGTCGTGTGAAAGTCTCTGCTCATATACCCTATATAAAACAGTTTATTGTGATTTTGGAATATTTTAAACTCACTATTATTGGATTGTACTTAAAAAGCTCAAACTCTGTTATTAATTACTCTATTTAAAAAATTACATTTTGTTTCATCAATCACTTTGAATTTTTAAGAGACTTTAAATTAACTTTAAATTATAAGATATATTATATTTGTTTAATTGTTATAATATCTAGAATTATCTCGATCAGTGAAAGTTCTCACAAAAAGCAAGACATGATAAAAATATATACAGATAGTATATTAAATTTATGATTACAATTTACTATAAATGTATGTTATTGGTTCTTTGTACTATTTAACATTAATTAGTAATTATTTAGGGTTGTCATACCCTTCTTATTTATTTACATAGCTACTCTCAAGATTTTATAAAGATTATATTATATATAAGGGATTCGAACTCAGACTTTCACACAACCCTCAACTCTCCATGCCATCTCATATTGCTGATTTATCTGATCACACACATGTTGAAAAGGTAAATAATCATCAATATACATATTATATGCTAAACCAGCAATCATCAGTTGGTCCAGATTACTAAAGATTATTGTATTATATATTCAATTATTCTCTTAGTCCTGATACCTATAAAAATAATATTGTTCAGTTGAGTTAAACTTCTCACAATAGTATATTATTATTTTATTCATAATGTGATCTTCATAAGCTTCATGGAATGCCATCAATACATATTGGGATCAAGTTAATTAAAGCCATACTTTAGAAAGAATATTATAAGTTGAGTTAATATTTTGCTCTTATATGAAATAACTAAGTTTATACAATAAAACATAGTTTTGTTTTATTCCTTATTCATAATTAAGTTTTTTGAATAAATCTTGACAATTTTCTCCAATAAAGTGTTTTGTTTTACCGCACATCAAAATACACCACACATTTAGTCATTAATAAAGTAGGAATTATTTTCTTAATTAAAGATATAGCAAGAATATTTATAATCATTGAGGAGATTTCATTTATTCAAATATTTTTATTATTATTTATTGTTAATAAATTATTCATATATTTTGTTACTTATCTGTGTTTGTCATTAATTAGTTATTACTCATTAACTACTAATTTTATAAATAAATATGGTTACATGATTTTATAATTATTATACGTTATACTGTTTTATAAGAAATGTTGTTTATTACTTTTATACACTTACACCAACTTCGTCTAAATATTTAGTTGCTTAAGATATTAATTAAATTTAATAAAAATCGCTTTGTTATTTAATCATATCTATAATATAATTAATAATTTGTTAAGCACATACTCATTATCTAAGTAATATATATTAAGGCTATAATCTTAAGACTATGCGCCTAGATGCTACAGTAGGGACCTCTACAAATCTTAACACAAGATTAAGCTTGTGTTAAGATTTGTAGAGGTCCCTACTGTCGCATCTAGGTGCATAGTGTTAAGGTTATAGCCTTAATATATATTACATCTCAATAGTAGTAATTTATAATTTTAAAGATTTAAAATTTTTAATAATATTTAGTATACTTTAATATTATAACTATGAGACAACTTAAAATCGAATTTATGTAATATGAAAGCTTAGAACAAAGTTACTGGTCTAAATATATGAATGTTATAGAATTTATTTATTCTTGTAACTCACAGTAATACTTCAGTTATAGTAGAACTCTCAGATATTAATGTGATTAATTATAAATAGACATCTGTATAGGGCTTTTTTAAAATAAACATTTGTTTATTATAAAGAGGTTAATAAAGTGACCACCCAAATGTTTAAAAAGTTAAACTCACCATTAAAATAATCAGTAGGTAGTAGTCCCAATTATTATTCCACTGTTGGTAAATTTATTAAGTTACAATATATATATATGTGTGTGTGTGTTTTGCTTTAAAAATTGTTTTACATAAACAGAGAGTATGAGCAATTGGTAATTTTGGAAGGATAGCAATAAAAAATTTCAATGTTGTAATAATTAAAGTTGTATTTAAAAAAAAAAAAAAAAAAGCTGTAATTTATTATTTAAACCTTTTTTACTATGTATAAATCTGATACTCCAAATGTATGGTATTAAATTGTGCTCCATGAATATGTATGATGTCACTAACATTTGTCAGATATACGCTTATCGATCTCAATAAAGATTCTATCAAATAACTTGTCTTCCTAATATATATATATATATTGGTGGCTACTTCTCTTCAACTTTATTTTGGCATGTAGAGTGGTACATTGATATTTGGCCAAGCATATGATTTAAATAATCTCATTTCCACGAATAAACACCTATAAGTGTCTGTATCAATAATTTGTTTAATAAACTTCCACTTTTCTCATACTTGCTTTATAATATTGGTTTATTTATAATTCAGTTATATACATATAATACAGCATAATAATAAATGGAAAATATTGGTTTAACTACGGTTTTAAAAAATGTAATTCTGATAGGATCTAAATTTTGGTGATCAATGACATTAAATTTAAAGTTAACATACATTTATGTATATTTTATTTATTTATTAAATTTCCAACATTTCGATCTCATTATACACACATATATGTATAAGTCATCTGCATATTTAATATTATGAATTTATACATTATTATTTAAAACAAAAAAGTTGCAAAACAGCTTAATTTAAATATTTAGCATTCACATGTTTTAAATAAGATATACATTTTTAATGTATATATATATTTAATTTTGAAAATAACTATACAAAAATTAAAACATTATGAAATGTGACAAATAAAAAATTTTTGAAAATCAAAAAAGTTTTAATGTTTTTGATAATAAAAACAGACAAATGGGTATACATAAACAATGCTACATATACATATTTACAGGATTTAAAATCCTTTATTAATTAAGACTTATAATAAAAAGTAAAATTTTGTTATAAGTAGTTTCATTATTTTATGATGAAATTGTTAAATACAAGAGTTTATTAAAATTTATGAAATAGTTTAAATTATGACGCTAAAGTAAATTATATTAAGATGGTGTCAACACTATGGCAACCTACGACTAATGAATTGTTATTGCTGCTCATAATAGTCAATTGAACGTACAACTGAAGCTTTTTTCATGTGTCAAAGCATCGGCCGGGGAAGCGAACCCGCGAACCCGGGACAACTGCTTGTAAGGCGGCTGTGCTGACCACTCGATCAATTGAAGCTTTTAGGCAAAAAGTTTCTATTCAGCAGATAATTCACAATATTGATTTTATTCTTATTTCTCACTCGAGACAATTTCAGATATTTTTTAAATATTACATATATTAATATATGATTTTTTTCTACAGAATAGGCCTTTTCATATCTGCACTCCAATATGTAATGTATTGTAACAGTCAGAATCGTCTATCTCGCTAACACACTGCAGAATTCAAACCCCAGACACGAAACTGAACATTCTAGGAGGGGTTGCCTTCTAGATATACTAAGTTCGAATCTAAAGCCCAAATTTCACAGCACCACCTACATGATAATGCATCTGATGCTACTACTAATATAACCTTTGACTGGTGCCTGGTGGTCAGGAAGAAACAAAGGACTCTATATTAAAGAAGCTTGGGTGGCTAATTAACATCTATGGATTTACAATAGAAATGCAGAAAATATATATATAGACCGAGACAGTGATAGGAATCAAATAAAATAAGAGATCAAATTTAGTTTTAAATAATTTCACAAAATTTATTCATATAAATTATATATATAATGCCTCTGTCTGCTTATATGAGACAGGGATGCGTATTAAATATTAGTTGGCATTATATTCCCACAACTGACAAAAAGACTTTAAAAACAAAGTGACATATTCTATTCCTCGGGCTAATAGCATTACAATAATGGGCTTGATAAGATAGGAACATGTGTGAGGTGCTTTGAGTAATTATACAAGTTTAAGAAAATATTTGAAAATTAAATGTTCTAAAATATTTATTGATTTCGAGAATAGCACGGACAAAAGCTTACTAAGCATCAAAGTGGGAATGTGATCAAAGCATTTATTTGAGAATAATAATAATAGAGTTGCATTGGGAGGTCAGTATTGCTGATAATGAATTTATTAAAGTTGGAGGATGACACATGTTTAAGTCACGGATGCTTTGTAAAATAAATATATAGATTCAAACAAAATAACTTTAACAATTTATAATTTTGATATGTTTTAAAATGCATATCATAGTGTGTGCGCAATTACGACTTATATAACTTACTTTTTAATAAATCAAAATTATGTGAACATATACATAATCTATAATCTTTTATTCATTAGGGAATGAGTTATATATATAATACGAACATTGTATTCGTGGTTTAAAATTAGGCGGGATTTTCAGTATAAAACCGTATTGCAGACACACTACGATAGATTGGGGTTCAAACTAGGGTATGAGGGTAGAAAGTAGGTGAGAAAAGGTGAAACGAAGATCTGCAAAGCAGACCTTACTGTTTCACATTCCCTTAGTGACGGAACAAAAAAAAATTGTTAAAAAAAAAATCTTACAACAGGTGTCCACCTATGAAGCCTGCATAAAAAAAAATTTACAAAATAACCCATAATGTACAGGATATAAATATAATGAAGAAACGAAACTGAATTATATACCCGGATCATATTCATAAATCTACCATCTAGTGAACATTTTCTATTATCTACCCTCCCCCTTCAACAAAATTTTATTTAAAATCTAATAGTTTAACACTGTTTATATCCGATCTCCTTTATAGTGTGACGTGTCCTTTTTTGTTGTTGTTGTTTAAAAAACTACTATAATCCTGGGTCTGGTGGGTGATAACTGCCTTTATAATTTGAAGACTGCAGTCTCGGATTATCAGGCCTCTTTACCTTGTCTGGCGGTTCTTTAGCCCAGGGACTGAAATCCAGAGTGGTTGTTAATGACTGTTGCTTTAGGCTGTCGCAATTATTTGACTTATCGGGTGGCTCCTTGGCCCATGGGCTGAAATCCAGTGCCATCATTGTTTTCACTATTTCCTTTATTTGATATATTCTTGCTATATTGGGTGGTATATTTTCCTGGTTTTCCTTAAGTACTTTGATGTTGGTGGTAAGCATGGTTAGCTGGGTTTGAATCCCTAGGTTTCGTATATTATTTGCTGGGGAATATCCTGTCTAAATATAGTTTGGGACATTTTTTGACTTCGTGAAAAATTTTTATGTGATGAAGCTTGGTTAGCTGGGTTTGAATCCGTAAGTCCCGTACATTCTTGGCTGGAAATATCTCGTCTAAATACAGTTGTGGACATTTTTTGACTTCGTGAAAAATTTTTATGTGACGAAGCTTGGTTAGCTGGGTTTGATGTCCTGTGTCTTGGACATCATTTGCTGGAAATATTCTTTCCAAATGAAGTTTGAGACATTTTTTTACTTCGTGGAATATTTTAACGTTGACAAGCTTGGTCAGCTGGGTTTGAGGTCCCATGTGTGGCAGATCATTTTTTTCATTTGCCGAATCATTGGACTCTAATTTCTGGTTCAGGGATTCATCGGTTAATGACCCTACCAAGTTCAGGTCTGTTTCATCTTTTCTTGGTTCAATGACCCTTTTATCGTTCTTCATGCAGCATTTTTCAAATGCAAGTCGTAGGGCTTTCTGTCCCTCTCTCACTTGTGCCAATTCATGGATGAGTTTGGCCAACTCTTTACATTCCTCAGCTCTCCTGCGGATTTGCTCTTCTTCCCATCGTTTCGCTCTTTCTTCACTTTGCTCCCACATCTCTATAAGATTTCAGAATTGGATCTCATTAGTATCCGTATTTTCCATGGCCTTGGATGATTATCATGATCGATGATGATGATGACTTTTATTTTTATTTTACGGCTAACTATTTAATATATCCTAAAAAAAAATTCTTAACGAATAGGTGTACTTTTAAAACACAATATATAGCACTTATAAAGAAAACTTTTAAGCTGTTTTACGGTTGAACTTACTAAAACTCATACAGTAAAAAAATACTATTATTATATTTTCCTTGTTTGATTCTCTGCGATTATTACATTTGACTTCAAATTTTATTAATGGCTAATAGGCTATCTCCCTCTCGGTTCTGTTGGCCTAATTGCTGCTTCTACATTTATCACTAAAACCCCAACTACTGCCCTCTTACTACTGCTAAAATTTCTCGCTTAAATCTGCTGCCAACATATATATTTTTAACTGCCCGTATATATAAAAATCTCTTAAATTCTAACTGTCAAATTCTTTCGCTAACATATATATTTTTAAACTCAAGCAATTTTATTTATATATGTTAACATTCATTAGATCCTGGTATACTTATTTTGTTCCTTCTTATTTAAAATTAGCATACATATATTTTTATTTACATAATTATTGATCCGATTCACGTCTCATTATTTGGTCTAAGAAAAATTTACACACATTGGAAAAAACAAATTACATATAAAAGAATTTAGCCTGGTGACAAAATTTATTTTAGAAGTAACTCCGTTTAATGAAATTACCCTTGGGCACCATGTCACCAGTTAAAAGGATCCATAAACTGTTAGCTTCCCAAAATTAATTTTAATAACTATTCCATTTAACTACGGGCACTCGTTAAAACATTCGCATTTTTATTGATTACAAAATTTTTTTGTTTTACATTTCTGAATTTCATACGATAGCCTATTATATCTAGGTCATTACCGTACAAAATTATTATTCTGCTATCTTGCGCATTGAGCCGATAAAACTTTATTTTAAGAGTAAAATACATTATTTGAAATATTCATAGATTGTCACAATATTCACTTGGGACAATATTTAAGTAATTCATGCCATGCGTACATAGCATGACTTAAATGAAACAACAAATACAGATAAATACAGATGGCTCATATCACACTATAGCAAGTTTGGACAAGTTCTGATTATATAGAATAAGTAATTGAATGCCCGAGTCAAACAAAATACATGAAATATACACGCAAATAGATAATATAGAGTTTGAAAAATATTATATATCAAAAATATAAAGGATTTGAGTGATTACATTAACAAACAAATGCTAAAATTAGGCTACAGGGATAAGGAGTGCTTAAATAATTAAGATCTACAGGGATGTGGGTGGTAAGTTTTAAATATTCGAGGCTCCACGTTAGTAAGCCATGGACCCGGAAAAAAAATTTACTATGTAACAGTCAGAATCACGGCTATCTCGCTAACACACTGCAGAATTCAAACCCCAGACATGAAAACTGAACATTCTGGAGGGATTGCCTCCTAGATATACCAAGTTCCAAACTAAAGTTTCTCCAAATTTCACAGCGCCATCTACGTGACAACGCATCTGATGCCACTGCTAGTATGACCTTTGACCGGTGCCTGGTGGTCAGGGAGAAACAAAAGACTCTATACTAAAAGAAGTTTGGGTGGCTAATTAATGTCTATGGATTTACAAAAGAAATGCAGAAAATATATATATAGACCGAGACAGTGATAGGAATCAAATAAAATAAGAGATCAAATTTAGTTTTAAATAATTTCACAAAATTTATTCATATAAATTATATATATAATGCCACTGTCTGCTTATATGAGACAGGGACACGTATTAAATAATTGTTGGCATTATATTCCCACAACTGACAAAAAGACTTTAAAAACAAAGTGACATACTCTATTCCTCGGGCTAATAGCATTACGATAATGTGCTTGATGAGATAGGAACATGTGCGAGGTGCTTTGAGTAATTATACAAGTTTAAGAAAATATTTGAAAATTAAGTGTTCTAAAATATTTATTGATTTTGAGAATAGCACGGACAAAAGCTTACTAAGCATCAAAGTGGGAATGTGATCAAAGCATTTATTTGAGAATAATAATACTAGAGTTGCATTGGGAGGTCAGTATTGCTGATAATAAATTTATTAAACTTGGAGGGTGTGACACATTTAAGTCACGGATGCTTTGTAAAATAAATATAAAATAAAACAATATCAAATATCCGGAATGATTACGGAGGGCGTCTCGCCACTAACCCATAGGAAAGTATTTTGATGAACAGCTGAAACTTAGCAACTGGGTGACGATTGCATTTAATTCTCAGGTGTGTCACTTGGGGACACACTCTGCCTGGAAACCACACATGAAGAGAATAGACTTAGCCGTGTAAAGAATCCTTGGAAAAGTAAAACCAAGTGGTCTCAACAGCCAATTCATTTACCAGCAATACAAGACTAGTATATATAAAACATCTAAATGGGTTTTACTTGGATTAAGAGAAATGCCCAATCAAATTCCCAAAAATTCATTTAAAATCAGTCCCTATTCTCGACGCCGTCAATGGTGAACTTTGCAATTAAAGTAGAACACGGTAATTAAAATAAGAAAATGCATGCTTTTGCGGTTTGAAAAGTAAGTATATATTTATATATGCAATCATGCATTTGGGGAACACATTTAAATCATTGACCTCACCACACTCTTCTCATAGTAGATTAAAATCAATGACATGTAGATTTTAAACTATGTGATTATATTATATATTAAAGAAAAGAATCGCCCTCTAAAGCGAGAGATTTGCAAGATAATAAAAATTGGAAATTATTTAGAAAATTTAAAATATGCCTTTATAAAGCGGCGTCTTAGTTTCAACAAAAAGAATAATTCACTCGGTCAAGAGACGATTCTGACACATTATCATTAATAAAATAACAGAAAGCTTAATAAATAGAAAAATATTAACCCAAGGATAGAGAGCAAAAAGTTGAGTATATTTAAAACACGTTAAAAGAAATACATAATGAAGTTATGTGAATATAAGAAAAGAAACAATTTTTAAATAGCTATAGCATGTTAGTTATCACAAGAGCTCTTGGGTTAATTTAGGGTTACACACACCTCTGAAGAAGCATTTTCAGGTAGATGTTCGGCAGGTTTATAATTCAGCAGCAAAATCTGGAAATGTTAATATTTTTAGCAGCTGACAGCAGTTACGGGAGTTCCTTATTGTGATAACTTCCGATGGTCTACGGCGGCATATGACCATTTCAGAGAGAAATAGCCTTCTTGCACTCTACTCTGTCATGTCAAGATTTACAAATTACTACTATAATTTTGGTTAGAAACATTAGACCTCAGAATGATTTCTCTTAGAAACATTAGAATGGAGAACAAAACCACTCTTTTTTTATATTTGAAATTAACAATAGAACTGCCTGGAGCATTACAAAAAGTATCAGACTTATCAGCTGTAATTAAATCTATCCGAATGTCTAAAAGGAATTCAACGTTAATTAATTTCTTTTGTTAATTTCCCTAATAAACGTGGGATTACAAACTAGATTTAATTAAAAATTAGCTTTTACTAATTAAAGAAAACCTTAAGTTGACATCTGCTGTTTTTAGATAAAACTTATATAATATTAACTAATTAAACTATTGTCCCTCATTTATTTTAAAAGAAATATTTGGAATGACTTTTATTAGATTAAACAAAAATTATTTTACTTTTTAAATTGCAATATTTGAATCTATTTACTAAATGAATATTTACTAAATGAATTTTATTTTAAATCAAAATATATTACGACGGTAATATATTTGTAAATAGATTCAAACAAAATAACTTTAACAATTTATAATTTTGATATGTTTTAAAATGCATATCATAGTGTGTGCGCAATTACGACTTATATAACCTACTTTTTAATAATTCAAAATTATGTGAACATATACATAATCTATAATCTTTTATTCATTTGGGAATGACTTATATATATAATACGAACATTGTACTCCTGGTTTAAAATTAGGCGGGATTTTCGGTATAAAACCGTATTGCAGACACACTACAATAGATTGGGGTTCAAACTAGGGTATGAGGGTAGGAAGTAAGTGAGAAAAGGTGAAACAAAGATCTGCAAAGACAGACCTTACTGTTTCAGTATAGGGGAATAG
>JAQFVV010009055.1:0-18097 GCA_028023455.1 Epiperipatus broadwayi | reverse complement strand
AATGATTTTTGTATGTATTTTTATATATAATATTTACCACAAATGTAGTTAAGTAATTAACCAATGGAAAATAGGCATTTAAAACTGAAATGATGTCCTTAACAATAGTTTTTATATAAATAATAATAATAATAATTTGAAAGGGAATTCATTGTCAGCTTATTACCTAAGATTTTATAGGAATATACTTCAGTTAAAAATAATTTATATGTGTAAAGATGGTTATATAACAATTTTTCAAATATTTTTACAATCAAATAAGACCCTTCTGTAAATATGTTTTCTTATATTTATGTAAACATACATATAAATAGGTTCAGAACATTTACAGATATAAACCAAGAAATGTTACTTATATAATAAAAAAAACATTATTACTAGTATGATTGAAAAGTTTAAATAATATTATAATAAAAATATGGACACTAAAATTATTTTACAACCCCATTTGATCTAACAATAAAAACAACAAAATAAAATATATATTTGAGAAATATTTTAACATTGCATATTAAATACCACATATAATAACCAGACATATACAAATACCATTACTGCAAAGAGAAACATAATATACAAGTTAAAATGATCCCATGTATTTTTATATACTCATAAATTATGGTATACATTTATCATGATGATTAAATGCAAGTCTTTTCTATGCAATCAATATTCCTAGACCATGAAGTGAAATCATATTTTTGATTTTAATAATGTTGAAATAGAAAATAAAATCTGTAGAATAAAAGAGTCAATATTTATTGAAGTGAAAAAAAGCTGTTGAACTGATCAGAAGACAAACATCAAATTTATGTTCATATTTGATTTCCTGCACATTCAGTTGAGGATTATTGTGTTGATGCAACTGAAACCATACAGATTGTATTTATATTAGCTAAATATAAATTAAATTGACATATATATATATTATTGGAGTGAAGATTTTTGCATGCAAAATATTTATTATATATAATCATGGAAACGTTTGTGAGTAACAACATGTAGAATATTAAAAAATACTATTATTGGATTGCTTCAGTAAAATACTATTTTCTATGATGAAGTAAAAGTGTTATTACAAAACTATAGATAGTAAAAAATTAATTAAGAATTGGTAAAAAAAAATGAAATTATAGAACAACTTACAACAAAGTTATGTCAACATTTTTTTATTCAATCAATATAAAAGTAATAATAAAGAGTTGGATTTAAATTTAGTTGAGATTTTTATTCACTTGTGTAAAGAAAATCTTCTATTTGGCTAAAAGTTTCTAATTTGCTAATGTCTATTAACATAATTCAACTTTTAATAATTTCTATATCCTTTCTAAATATTCTTTAATCGCCATAATTTTTTCAGCTGAGTAGGACTTTGATTTTAGAGAAATCTATGAGTCAGATGTCTCAAACAGGGGGGGGGGGTGAGTGCTTAGATTGTGATTGAATTTTAACTGCATTAATATGTAGATCTTTTTTAAGTGATTCAAAAATTGCTTGTTTCTATATATGCACCCTGGCGTACTTCACAGAGGATCTTATAAATGTCATTCCTAGAGTCTCAAGAGAGATTAAATATCTAAGTCTCATGAGATCATTATTGATTTTCTGATTAGTGGAAAATATTTCATTATATCTGCATTAACACATATTCAATTCTGTCTGTATATCTTTCTATATAAAAAATATATACTCTAATAGATTTCTTTTTGGTGCTTTTAAATAAAATTATTCAATAAAAAGAAATTAAAACTATGAACTGCATTTTATAATGAATGCTTACAATAAATAAATCAGTGAGTTACAACATCTATAAAATTTTGCAATTTTTTAACATGATAATTAATAAATAGATGTTTATATCATAAATAACATCAACAGTATCCTGTAAATTAATCAATACTTGCCTAAAAAGAGCGACAGAATCTTTATTATGCTATTTCACAGCATTCAATTTGATATTACAATTTGAATGAAATTTAGTCATATGAAGAGTACATCCTTCCATCCATTGTTTCCAAATTGCAATTTAACTTTAATATAAAACTGAATTTGTGAAGGTGTTTAGGTAGAGATTGCATTGCTAGTTTTCAGGCTGCTAATGATATTGCCATAATAGAAACAAATGTCCAGAACAATTGGATTGAAATCAAACACTGATGCATGAAAGATTGTACAATTTCTGTAGATTTTTAACATTACATTATTCAGATTCTGCAAATAAATTTATAATCTTTTATAGGGCAACATTTGATGAAAAATCAAATAAACTTTTGGCCTTGTGTTTTTTATCACTAAATCTGATATCAGATGCTTGGGAAATCATAAGAGATTACATTAAAAATAAAAACTCACTATCTAAGGTCAGTCATAATGTGAATCCTAAACATGTGTTCTGTAGAAAATTAATTGATATTTCATTATATCTTGTTGTATAAAAGGAAGTAAATTTTTACAATTTCTGTAAATGTCATACATAAAATAATCTAAATGTATTACTTATTTAATGTTTAATATGTGTTGTAGCTAAGTGATTTCTCACTTGCTCCCATTGCTTGTATTAGCTTAACCATTTTTACACAGTAGCCTGATTTTTTAAAAAAAAGAAAAAGGAAAAAATACTTAATTAATGAATAGGGTATAAAATAGTTGATAATATTGTTATACGTAGCAAGTTAATATAATTATATGTGCAAAGTAAGCCAAATATTTATAGTTGCATTAGAGATATGATGTGACATTTCTCTTAAAATAAATGTAAGTTATTATTTAAAATAATAATTGATAATGTTATTAATTGTGCCATAATATATCATTTGTTTTATTTTTACTTTGTAGTATAATAATTGAGCTTATAATAAATAGAATATGCAGTGTGAAATTGATTTAAAGTTCATCTTTAAAGTTTTCTTAAAACATTCAGATAATAATTAAATTTTTAGTGTAAGTTAGCCTTAAACTGGTTAAAAGCTACTTTAATGTAATATTCTCAAATATTTTATTTGTAATTATTGAAAGTTCTAATTCAATATTTAAAGGTATATTATAAGTCAAGTTAATGGTTTAAAGGTATATGCCATTTCCATGTGTGTGTTTGCATACATGGAGATGTAAAACCTGTTTTCTAATCAATTAAATAGTTTTGTTTTGAATTATATCAACTCATTTAAAAAAAGGAAATAAATAAATAATTAGTTATAATATTTATTAACTTAAAAGGAAAGTGAATGAATAAAATAATTATTAATTTAAATTTTGGGATGTAAATATCCTAAAGTATTTGGGTTAATAAATGAGTTAAGTTTTAATTTTATATCAGTATTTTTATTTTTTATTTTATATAATATTTTTTTATATTAATGTTATAAAAGAAATTTTAACTTTTTAAATTATGTCACTGGTATTTGAAATATCTAGATTAATTTGACATCATTTATTAATCGATTTGTTTTATAGCTCGATTTTTAAAAATTACAGTTTAAAGAAAATAGACTTTGTTTATTGGCAATTAAAAAAGAAATTGACAACTGAAACTTGGGAGGGGGGGAGAAAAAAAATTGACTATAAAAAGAGAAGTTTTGTTTATTTTAAGTCAGTCTTGAATTATTTTTAAAATCTGCTCTGAAAACTTCTCTGACACAAGTTTGAAAAATACTAGTTATTTTTAAAATATTTTTTTTTAAAAAAAGTATTATAAATTATATCTTAACACCATTCTGCTGCTAAGAATAAGTAACTCATTTCCTCGATTTCTGACTTTCAATTAGTTTTCTAAACTTTTGTAAAATGCTTTGAGGACATTTTATCATAGCTACTATTATTTTACCTTCAATACTAACCATGTAAATAATATCTACTATAAAATAAGTTTAAACCATATGCAGTTATTATATTTATTGATGAACTATTATTACATGGAATTATTTACCAGTTTATATTTACTTAGTTATCCATAAGATAGGATAAATGTGGGGAGAGGAAAAATAAAATACATAAAGACTAAGCTATATATTTAAAAAAATTTTAAATGCTTTGTATTAATTTCATCCGTTGTTAATTAAAACCTTCTATGTTATATTAATCAACCGCTTCTGCCTCAGTGTTGTAAAATATTTTATATGGAAATTATTTAGAGAATAATGTTTATAAAAAATGCTGATAATATTAATAACAGTTTTAAAATGTTTACTCTGCTGGAGTTCTTCTTTTAATTTCTAATTTTGAAAGATAGTTGGCGGTGAAGAAATTAATGTTTAAGTCTATATCTAAAGTCAATAGGATTTGTTCCAAAGACATTTGACATGCTGAATTTATCTTTACTAACAGATATATTTGAAGTCTAATTTAAAATTTTTTTTCAGTAATAACCTGGAAGTGTTGTAATGTTATAAGTTGATAAATTCTTAAAATGCTTTAATTGGATTCTTTAAAAAAAAATAATAAAGCTGTATAGTTATCTAATGCAGGATCCCATAAATGATTTTGTCAGCTGAATAATTTATTTTACTTGCTATTCTCATAGTCACCGGCTTATTATTACTTTGTTTATTATATATTACTTATCTAATTCTGAATACATTTGGAATAAAGAAGTGAATAAGTTTTAAGGCTCTCTTGTATATACTCCTTTCGGAAATTTTTGCCATGTTTAAAGTTCATGTATTTTGACAAGAAGCGTCACAGAATACCTGCCATCAAATAAATAATATATGTGTGTTTAACGGATGGTCAATATAGAAAAAGCTGAAATTATCAACTAAAGTTTTTTTTTGTATTTTATTTGTTTAAAAAAAAAAGAAAGGTAAAATATTTTATGCATTGTTTTTTTGTTTTTACAAATAATCTTTATTTGCACAAAAATTAAAATATACATTGTAATATAGAGTTCATGTTTATGATCATGACTGACACATTAAAGACTAACTAGTTATTAAATTAGATGAAGATTACAAGATTAAAAGTAAAATTTTAAGTTACGTTACTTATTAGGGGTGATCTCATTTGGCAATCCCATGGGGTGTAAAGTTTGAGTGTCATGAATAAATAATATCCATGGCTATTGCTAAATATGTAATTTACTCCATGTTTGCTTAGCAAGGCTAGGCAGGCATGTTCTTAGATCACTTTCTTTAGCTTTATATAATAACTTTAAGAAAATGTCTTCAATAGGACCAGCCAACTCACTATCAAATAATACCTTACATCTAATCTTCCATATGATACAATTTATGAAAGTGGCTAGGCGGATGGAGCCAAAATTTCTATTTTTGAATGCATCATTAAAGTAGACATTTGAAGAATTGTATCCTGTAATTCTCTGTAGGGCAATATTACATAACTAAGTCCACCATTCACATTGATAGAGTATGTGTTCAATGGACTTGTCAAATCTTCTACAAAGAGAACATATTGTATCAATGTTGGGTCCCCTCTGATTACAAAGAAACATCCCAGTAGGTATGGCTCCAAGATTGACCTTAACCAAAAAATCAACAAACTTTGGCTCCAATTTCAGGAACTTAGTTAGCCTTATGAGATGAGGGATTGCAACTGGGAGAAGATTCTCTGTCCTAGATTTACCAGAGTGAACTAATTGATAAGAACTCCAGTATGATATTTTTTCATCAAACATGGAGCTAGAGCTTTTGATGCTATTAAAGACAATAGTTAATTGTTGATGCATCCAGATATTTCTTTTATGAGGGGGTGGACGATCAGTGGGGATTATTTTTTCAAAAGGTATGGGACTTTCTATATTTGCATTGTCTCTGAAAATTTTAACAAGGACATTGTAAGTCCTCTGTATCAGAAAAATTTTAATCGAGTGCAGTCCTAAACCATTAAGAGATCTTTGTTTTTGTAAGATATTAAGACTTATTGCTGGTGTCTTCCCTCCCCAGCACAGCTTTCTGCATAGAGATTCAACCTTGCAGATGAAGCAAATTGTTGGTGAAAAACCAGCTAGATAATAAATAATTTTCGGTAAAATCACAGAATTAAGGAGTGCAACCTTTCCAAACAGAGAAAGATAAATTTTAGATAGTGAAATAACAGTCTTTTCAATCTTTAAAATTAATGAATTTTCAAGTTCTTTTCTCATGGCTACTGGAGACGAAGCAATACTAAAACCAAGAAATTTCTGTGGGGGAGCTTTTAGTCTACCAGATATTTGCTTCCCTGTCAGGATGGACCACATTGCTGACTTTGATCCATTAATTACCAGGCCAAATTCACATGCAAACTGGTCTAAGAGTTCCTCAAGTCTAGAGAACTCATCCTGAGATGAAAGAAACACAACCACATCATCCATATAGGAAATATGGCATATGTTCTCTCTCAATAAAGGAACATAAATCCCTGGAAGGAAAGACTCAATGCTCAACAGCAATGGGTTCACATAGACTGTGAAGGGTAGTGCACTTAGTGGTGATCCCTGAGGGATGGAAACACAAGGCTGAAAGCCAGGATCAACTCTTCCATCAAGTGAGATAAACACTTCTCTGTTAAGAAGAAAGTTCTCAATCATCTGAAGTTATGCCAGAGGCACTTGGAGTTGCTCAAGTACACCAAGTAGCACATCAATCCTGACACAAAGGTTTTGGCAAAGTCAAGTTGAACTGCAACTGGCGGTGTCATCCTTTTCCTGCAAACATGATCGACTAGGAGTTGAAATCGACTGACAGCATCAGCAGTAGAGCTCCCTTTCTTTGCAAACTGATAGGTTGATAATTTTCCAATAATGTTTATTTGTATATCCTCTCTAATAAGGCCTTCAATGGTTTTAATAAGCAATGGCACCATAGAGATAGGCTGAAGATTATCAAGATTTTTTTGACCCTCAGGTTTTTTAACAAGTGGGCCCATGCCTATTGGGCAAAGCCCATTAATTTCTCCACAGCCACTAGCCAAGAAGTCTACCATTTTTTTAATAATGGAGACTTAAAAGGCACATAAATGAAGTAATAAAAATTTTGGTATTCCATCTAATCCAGGGTGAGTTCTGTCTGGGAATGATGAAATCTTTGAAAGGATTCTTGCTTCAGTAATTTTGTGTTGATCAGAATGTTCATAAACAAAACATTTCCTGACAAATGAAATGCCAAGTGGTTGGAATTTTTTTGCATAATAATCCTGAATTCTGAAAAGCATAGAAGAACCTGTATAGCAGTTTCCTTGTATCTCAATGGACCTAGGTGCCTTTGATCTGCTAGAGCCAAGGGCCCATCTCAGGTACCCCCTAGTTCAGCAATGTTGGTGATGAAGATATTGTCTGTCCCTTTTAATTGATAAGTACTCAGCAATGGCCTTTTGTTTAGCCTTGTATTTTGATTTTAAATTTAAAATGTTAGGAATATTTTGTGCTTCATATGAAATATTTTTGAGATCACATGCTATGGTGTCCAGCTCATTGAGAAGAATAACTGGACCTTTAGATTTAGCAGTACAAGAATTTATCAACTTTGTATTTTGTTTTCTTTATAAATATATTACATTTATATAATACTGTTTGGTATAATATATATGTATTCCAGGTAATTTTATTCACATAGTTTTAATCTTGATATGTTTATCAAGATGTGTAGATGTTCTACCATTTGTGGGTAATATTTTTGTTATATATTTGATAAGTATTTGATCAGCTAACATATATTTAATCATTCTTATTCAATAGAAATTCCCATATCTCACTGTTAGTTATTTTGAATGTATCATACTTCATTCAATTATATGGAGAACAGCCCAAGAGGTTATCACAAGGTTTTCCATTCTATTTTACATCAATGGTATATTAATTAAAACCGTTAATATTTTTTTAAATGCACTGAGAATTACTTTTCTCACATTTGAATCACCATATTATTAGTGTCCACTAGCCACTATAATTTTGATATTTAATATTTTATCATGAGTGCATTGTACTTTAGCCTAGAACTTTTATATATGATTAATATTCTTAATTAGTTCTTTTAGTAGTCTTGTTTGACTTAAATTATTGTTTGTTCTGACATTGATTAATACATATTAAGATTTCAAATTCTTGAATATGACTTTAGTCAGTTGAAGTGATGTTGGTATCTTGTTGTTATTAGTTTAGTATTTGTTGGCCTCATAGAGCATGACCTTACTGATTATTACCATTATTATGCTTGATGGAGTAGACAAAGTCCTCCATTTTTATTATATTGCTGTTTCATGAGATGATAGGGTTCATTTCCAGTGATTATCACATATATATTAGGTATTTGTATTTGGTGTGTCTTTCATGTCTTCTGATGCACTGTGACAAGGTCCATACATCTTCTTTTCTGCCTCAAAGATAGGTATTTTGGAAGGCACCACAGGTTTGTTAAGTTGTTTAGCTCTGTGGTGCATATATGTATTTTGGCCTAACCCTCATGATGTATTAATGCTACTTTCCATCATAGTAGGTGAGGTTGCATGTGTTTTAAATGTTATGATAAGATATGTTTGTTTGAAGAAATTACTTTCATTAGGTTGTGCTTAGCTATTTGGTGCATAAAGATATATCAATGTCTGCATTGTACTGTTATGGTACTTTTATCATCCACAAATCAACCAACAATAATTAATATTTTTAAATATGTAGACTTATGCATATGGCTATAAGATGCAATGTGCACATACTATGTAATTAATGTGTTCATCCAGAGTTTTCACAATGGGAGATGTAATTCCTCCAATTTTAAAACATTTGGTATGGTAATTTTATGTGGACAAGAATTTCTTGAAATGTGTGTGTAAGTGGCCGTGGCCCATGCATTTAATGTAAATTTACTTAAATACTTACTAGCTATAATCCTAAATAATGGAAATGTAATTAATTATAATTTTAAAATTGGTGCTGGATACACCAGTTCTAGCACTAATTTTGGTTATCTTATTGTATTAAATATGAATAGATTAGTTTTATTATTCTGGTTGCTAAATTTGACAGCAGTATTGTAAAATGTACCAGTAAAATAAAGTTATGTTTTATTAAGCTTATGCTGCTTTAATGAAAAGTAAAGAAATTTTATGATCCTTAAATACTCTAAGGAGTCATATTTTAATAAATGTAAATATTAAATTAGCCTCTGTTCACTCTTTGTCATCATTTTTTTTTTTTTTAAAAAAAAAACTGTTGAAAAGAGTCAATGAGGCACAATCAATTATTTTATTTAACTAAATGTTTGCCATTTAGTACTAAAGAAATGGAAGAAATATTGTTAGTCAAAATATTTAAAGATAACAGCGCTATCTTGGCAATGTTTCTCTTAATTTTGTAAATATTTTGTTATGTTAAATTGTTAATAAATCAAATTCACTATTGTTAAAAAAAATAAAGTTCAGTTTTTGTTTATTTTCTTTTGTATGCTCTTGTCTTGAGTTCATAGTGTTCATAAGTTTAATAATGTTCATGATATTCACAATATTTACTATTTGTATTATATCCAAGCTATAGAGAGTATTATATACTGGGTTGAATCATATAAAGTCATGCTTATAATTGTGATTCCTAGATTGAATCACATTAACAGATAATCACATATTCACATATATTTAATATAATATTTCTTTTAAGATTGATTTAAAGCTATTCTTACCTTCTAAGACTGAATATAATAGATGAAAACTCTTTGTGATTTGAAAAATTATTTACTATGTTTTCAGACTGCACACTATCTTGTTATATTTTAAATACAACTCCATCATGCATTTAGGTTCATAAGAAGGATGTCTGTGGTAAGTGGAAAGATATAAAAATCACCCTTGTTCTTTTCCAGCTCAAGTGAGGTCCTGGGTAATAGGCAATAATTAGTTTAAATTTGGATTATTTAATCAAATCTTTAAATTAAGATATTTTTGTGTGTTATGATTTAATGAAAGACAGTTATCCTGAGGAAGCAGTCATTACCAGTGTATTGCTTGCATCCTATTGTTAACCAGGATATCACTCACTCATTTATTCAACCCTGCAATAATATATTAGGCAACTTCAAACCTTTATCTTTCACAAGAGTTTAGTTAAACTCCTGAAATTGTTTACTCTTGTTGTCATTGTTAGTATTGTTTAGTGAAATAGTCTTTCAAAAAATGTCATTTGTTTAATTCAGAGTAAATGATTGGATGGGATGCTAATTCTGATAACTATTAAATAATGATATAAAATGTACTTTATATTATTGTGTTAGATTATTGAATGTGTCACAATAGTTGTTTACATTGGTATTAGATTTTGTCTCTATCTGATTGTATACTTCTGTAATATCATTCATGTTTGATTCTATTGTAACCCCACTGAGTTAAGTTGTTAAGAGTCTCTAATATGCTACAATAGTAGAATACATCTTTTCATCATCTTTCATTTCCTTTCATCTCCTTTTTCTTCTTTTCATCTTTGTCTCATCATCATGTCTTATCTCTTCATCATCCCATCTTCTCATCTCATCCTTCATCTCTCATCTTCTCTATGCACTTTTTAAATCTCCTCTTCCAATTTCCCTTCATCACATCATCTTGTCTCTTTTCCTTTCTCTTCATCTCATATCCCTCATCCTTCATCTCTTTCTTTTATTCATTTCTCTCATCTCTCTCTCTTCCAATCTTCCCATTCCCCTATATACATTTTATTAAGGTTACAATATATATACAAATTAAAAAGCACAAGTCACCAATAAATATTTAATTGGCCTGCAACCATAGTTAAAATATAGCAAGATATAAAGATAGATATGCCATCTTCATATTCCTGCTTAGGTATTACAAAAACTAATATTGCCAGCCATAACAAATAATAAAATAAAATTTATAAACTAATGAGAAGTTTCTCACAAGCTTATTACAAACATTTGTGCAGTGATAGAAAGCTGGGGTAATCATCTTTTCATTTTGAAGTACTGTGCTACAGCTATAGGATAATTAAATATTCACTGATGACAAGTAACCTTGCATAAATGTGGTATATTTTGTTATATATATATTGAGCAAATTAGCTGTTTCATTTTTACTTCAATATATAATTATATTAATGTATTTGTCAGATGATTGTTTTAATTGATAGTAAAAAATGATTAATTACTAGTCTACATTGAAATGTAAATCTTGGTTGAATTATAATAAATTTGTTAAAAACTTCTCAGCAGTTTAAATATTTCATTTTTATAACTGGAAACGTTGGACTTTATAAGATGTAGAGGAGGAGAATAAAAAATGAATATTCATTTTTTTTAAATTTCCCATAATGTAGCCATATGAACAGGTTAATAAATTTATTGGCGAAGTATAGAAATGCAAAAAAAAAAATGAATATGTACTGTTTCTACAAAGGCACAATTCGGACAAACATCATTGTGGATTATAGACAGAGTATCAAGATTGATTATTCAAGTCAATGAAGACACCAAATATAGATAATTCATGTTTATATTCCAATATGGTCTCACTGGGATGAAAAAATAGATTATAATATGAAAGTATAAAATGCTTTTGATAAGACAAAAAAATATTTTAAAATTGTCATAGGAGACATTAATGCTAGAATTTGTCAATCATTAAAATAAAAGTATTATAGTAAATTTGATTGTGGTGACAGAAATGAGAGAAATCATAGACTAGTAAAATTAAACAAAAAAATAAAAATCTGTATGTTATAAATTATTTCTTTGAAAAAAATGTTAAATAGAAGTTGTTATGAAAGCATCCAATGGAAAGTTCAGCATAGTTGTATTATATTTTGATTAACAGAAAAAACTATATATTTCAAGATTTTAATATTTTTAATAGATTCAAAAAATAATTATTAATTAATTAGCTGTAAGATACATGCTACTGTAAAACTAGGGTGATGAAAAGACAGTATAAACCAGGGGTCCCCAACCCTATGCCCGCAGGCACCATGGCGCCCACAGACCATTTTATGTGTGCCCGCTGCTATCCGAACACAATAAAAAATTATTTATCTGATACAAATAAATTTAATTTTTAAAATTTCTAATAAATTATTGTATTATATTGTAATCAAATTGTAGGGCATACTATACTTTTACAGTGTAAAAATATAAACGTTAATTATACTTTAAAATTTTATGTTTGAAATAAATATTTTTTTTGTACATTATGTGTATTATTAACAATATCCAACTATAAATTTACATTGAAAAAATAAATGATGCCCACCATCTGGTTGGAAAAAATAAATGGTGCCCACCATCTGGCCGGTATTATAGAATGTGCTCTTAAGTGCAAAAAGGTTGGGGACCCCTGGTATAAACAAATGATGTTCTTAATTTTCAGAAAACATTCAATTAATTTAAATGTGACTTGCAAATTGTTTAAAAAATATTAAAAGACTTTGAAAAGAATTCAGATTTGATGGAAAGCAATAAGATGATAACTAATAATCTATTAAAAATTTCAAGAAAAATTACCAATAAATTTTTCTACTGGGGAAAAAAGATGGTGTAAAAAAAAAACGGAAAATGGAAACTTCTAAGGGTAATTTATTAAGTAAAAAAAATGAAGTTAAAATTTTCACATAAAGAATTAGTAATGCTATAAAAATACAGTTGTGAATTGGCAAGAAAAGCTATAAAAAAGAACAAAAATCTCAAAACTGAATAATGCATGAAGAAAAAAAAGTAATATGAAAAATTTTTAAATTTATTCATTAACAATTTTGTAAAATGATATGAAAATAAATTAATAATGGTATAATAAAATATATGTGGACTAAAAATAATACTGAATATAAATCCATCTTTTGGGAGCACAAATAATATTTTGGACATGTATTTGTCTCACAGACAAGTTAATGTTGTGCGCATGGAGCAGAATAAAAGGAAAAGAAAGATTAAGAAGACATACTCATAGCCACCCATAAGAATGTGGTTAATAAAAAAGAAAACAGCATCCAGTTATCAAGAAAATAGAATATGTAAATGCTCTAATTTTAATAAAGTGTCTGTATAATCATCTAACTGTTTAAAGAGAGCAGAAAACTTAATCAGTCTACAAAAGCTATGAGTCTGGGACTTCACTAAAAGTTCACTTATCCATGTCTAAGTTGCAAAAAAAAACTATTTGTTATCACAGATATAAAAAAAAAATTTCACAATCAAATTATAAATACAAAGTGAAAACTTAATATTATAATCATGATTTGGAAAGGAGAGCTATAGATGAGAATAACTGTAAATGGACTTCTTTGTATTGAAAGGAAATTAGCTTCAGCAATAAAAAAAAAATAGAACTCTTCCAAAAAGACAAATGATGTCATGTCATATATTGAAGAGTTCTATAAAAAATTATATAATAATAAAGGAAGAAATAAAGTATCTTCTGAATTGCTTAGGATATAAAATAAAAAAAAGTGATCCATGCAGATAAATCTAGGAACAAGAAAAAAGTTCCAGGAAATAATTAAATTGTTGATATTTTGAATCTACCAAACATGTGGATAATAAAGAAGTACCTGATGATTGGAAATCACAGCAGTCATATTGGTATTTAAAAAAAGATGTTAAAAAGCATTACAAATTACAAGTCTTTCAGTCTTTTACAAATTCTATATAAAATCTTTAGTGAGATAATTATAATGAGGGTAAAGTAACTTTTGATTGTAAATAACTAAGAATTCATGTTGAATTTAAAAGTAGTTTTAACACAGTGGGTTACATCCAAATATTGAAAGATCCATTGCATATGACTTGTATTTTATTTTGAATTATGAAAGAGTGTCTATTCTAGAAGCACTTTTTTGATGATTGAGAACTTTGGATTATCAATATATAGAGCTGAGATATTGCCATATTCTGAAGAATATTTATTGAAATTCAATGATAGTGATTGGATTAGATGGTGATAATAAGAATATTAATATAATCAGGTGATTTCACTTCCATATCTCCAAAATATTTTACAGTAGTTTTACAAGAAATATTTTGTGAATAAAATGGGAATCTAAGAAAGTGAAAGTAAATAAAGATTATGTAAGTCGTTTAGATTTTGTCTGTTTTTATATATAATGCTTTTGAGAGAAATGTAAGAAAATTGGACTAAAGATAAATGCTAAAAATAAGTAATTTTCAAGAGGTGATTTTCATAAACATGAAATAGAATAAATTAATAACTATAAATGTCTTGATCATATTATTAATGCAGATGAAAACATAATTGATGAATTATCCATAGAATTAAACCTGGATTTGATTTTGGCATAAAAATATTTTAATATTGAAAAGAAAGTTTTATGTATTTGAAAAGAAAACTTTTAATAGATATGTTTTACTTACAAATCTGAGACATGATCATTTAATATAAGAGCAATACAAAGACTTCAGACCACTCAGTGAAGTATGAAGAGATATGAAACACATGGTTGATAGAACAAACAGGTATCACTGACATCATTGAAAAATTAAGAAATTAAAAGCTGGACTTAATATGATAATAAATAGATAGTTGAAAGCTTAAATTGAATCTCAAGAGATTGTGAAATATCTGGAAAGAGACCATATGTAAAATGGATTGATGAAATAAAGAAATTTGATATTGTTTTATGAAAAAAGATAGGCTATGAATAGAGAAAACTAGATGAAACCTGGAAAGAATATGTTCTGCAGTTAGTCGCACAGATAATGCCAAGCCCTTTTGGGACAATTTATAGTCCCATATTCATGGCTACTTATTCCCTAAATAAAATTGGCTTGAATGATAATTATTAACATTTTCCAGGCAGAATCTTATGTGCAATTTTTGAAAACGTTGATCAGATTTAAAAAAGTTTACAATAAAAAAGCTAATATGTATATCGTGATGGTACAAAGTTGATACATAACAAACATATATGGTCGTTAGGGTGCCACAAGGTCATAGTCTGGAACCAAACTTTGTTAGACTAATTTTTCCCCACTTTTAGTTTTCTGGTCATAATTTATTTTTACTAGTCACCATACATGCCACAATAAACAATTAATTTATGTAAATGAGATATTTATTTTATATAGCGCAATATTTATGAATTGTAGTAAACTAAAGATCAGTTTTTCAAGCTAATGTACATGCACTTTATGAATCTTAATAATAAATGAATACTTTCATTTCCAACACAAGATAAAGTCTTTGTGAAAAAATAGAATAAATGACCTATTCTTTCAACCCAAACGCTTAAGTATGGGCAAATCTTAAGCACTGGAAATGAAAAGCTAATCTTTAGTTTACTACAATTCATAAACATCGTGTTATATAAAATAAATATCTCATTTACATATGTTTAGTTTCATTTAAAAATGACATATCTAGAATTCTAGAAAATTTTGCAGGCGTAATTCATTCAGACATAGTAAAAGGTAATTTAAAGTGATTGTTTTATCTTCATGCTTTCATTTTCAGTGCTTAAGATTTGCCCATATTTAAGAGTTTGGGTTGAAAGAATAGGTGATTCATTCTATTCTTTTGCAAAAACTTTATCTTGGTTTGAAAATTAAAGTATTCATTTATTATTAAGATTCATAAAACGCATATACATTAGCTTGAAAAGCTGATCTTTAGTTTATTACAATAAATTTATGTAAATTGTTACATTTTATTTACCATTATCAAACTCACTCCACTCACAACTTTGACACCATCCATCAGACAAATACAATAATAATTATTACTAATCATGTTCTAAACTAGCAACTATCTCTAGCACAGATATAAGCTTTAAAATGCAGTTAAAGATTAATATATATGAATAGTCAAAATAAAAGTCATAGATCAATTCATAGATCACATGACCCTATCTCTTAAGCTTGTAAGTTATAAACAGTGAGGATTGCCAATTCCTCTACAAGCTTTATGATAAATGCTTAGCCAGAGCCAGCACTTAAAATATCTCTGTCAGGAACCCCTCCCCAAACCCCTGACCATGGTTTCGTGCTTTGGAACTCCTCAGAGAGGTGTCAGGGTAGGTTCAGACACTAGATATATATGATATATATATATGATTTGTTAATTTTAAACATGCACACACATGGAGTTATTCATCTTTCTCTGTTCCATGTGTAATATCTTTATAGATATATTAAACAGCCTCCAACTTCCATATTTTTTTTTAAATTCATATAAATAAAATACAATAAAAGATAAATGACCCCCAAAATGCATTTCATGCTAAATCAGCACTTATCAGTCGGCGGAGGTCACTATCTCCCATATATCTCTCTATTACATGAAGGGTGTTTATCTATTGTAAATTGTTACATTTTTATTTACCATTGTCAAACTCACTCCGCTCACAACTTTGATACTATCCACCTCAGATAAATACAATAATGATTATAACTAATCATTTTTTAAACTAAAGATTATCTCTACATGAACATCTACCATAATTGATTTTTTATTATTCCCACTAAAATATTGAAAAGGTAGTAGATCGATAATGCTATGTGATTGATAATTTTAATAGTTAAAACAATAAAAAAAACTACAAATAAGAACGTATGAATTAATTTCACACAAGGTTTATTAATTCCACGTTCCCCCGCCCCCGAGTAAAATGAAGTGAAATGATTTGATCTACATTTTAAAATCCCTACAAAATTATCTCCCTTCTCCCACTTAGGGTGAATTACCACGAATCCTTCTCTAAAGCAAAACACAGCTTTAAATAAATAATATATAAAAAGCTAAAAACACAATATTCGTGAGAGATATATATTGAAATGTACAATTAATCTAATATTGCAGAACAGATGAAGCTGATCAAGAACAGACAATACCACGAAAAACAAGTAAGCAAATTGATTAACCTGGATGTAGAGATTAATATTACTCAAATTCACTGACTATATTACCCGTATTTCAACCAGAAGGTAGCATGGGCATGCATAACACGATGGTATTATGTAATAATACCAAATCTCTCTTGGTCTACGTTTATTTAAAAAAATCCTCTCTCTAAAAGACACTAAACTCTAACACATATATAAAATAATTGTAAACTGCATAATAAATAAATAATAATAAAAAACTCACAACATTAAAAAATTACTAACAAATATATGTTGAACTAATTCTATACATGATATGCCCCTTTCTGTTTTTCCTGCTGTAAATGTTTTTTTTTCCTCTGGACTAATGTAAACAAAATTACTTTAACAATTACGGCATTGTTCATATTTACCCCGTCTGTAAATGATGTAGTGTCCATCTGGAGAAGTCCATAGCGTTAAACAAGAGTTTGGAGACGAGCTCATGTATCTAGTTGGCAAGACTAGAGTTAATTTAAATGGAATAGAGATTCTGCTTTTAACTATAAGTTGTTGTTGATCGTGATACATCACTTTTCAAATGTTCACACTGAAAGCTTAATTTCATCATCTAGCTTACTATTTGACACACAACTTTGGGCATAGTATACAATTTTATGGTCAATCAGTTGTAGAGTCAGCTGTGGGAAAAGAGTTCCCAGGAGGAATCATGGTTTTATCTAGCTTGACATCATAACATAGCTTCTTTTAAAAATGAAAGCTGTCTCTCTTGAAAACAAAACTCTTTTTATACAATTTGCAGTTATCCTCCTCTCCTTCCACTTTGAATTTTTTTATTAGAAATTTAATACCTTATTTATAATTTTAGTAAAATTAATAAAAGACAGAAAGAAAGCAAATATTCTTTTTTATTACTTCGACTGTGGATCTAATTTTCTTATCAGGGTTTATCAAAGGTAATTAAAGATTCAGTCGATTTAGAAAATTTAAATGAAATTCTTTTCTTTATCTAATTTCTACAATAGAGCACCCCTCCCCTCCCATTAACACATCAAAGTATAATTAAAAAAATTTCAAGTAGAATTTGATTACCATATAATTGGCATTATCAATCTATTTAGTAGATTTCATTATAAATTATATAAGTTCATTATTAACTGTACAATATTTGCTAAATTATAACTTGAATATAAGTAAAAATATAATATTCTATGATGATGAGAGTTAAGGAATTAACCAAAAGTACTTCTGCAGATTGAAAGACTGTATATAATAGTTAATTGTCATTATATTTATTATTTTTATTGTTATTACAATAGTTTTTAATTAACAGACATTTTATT
>JAQFVV010009054.1:0-18130 GCA_028023455.1 Epiperipatus broadwayi | reverse complement strand
TGCAGAAATGACGTCTCTAGCAGTGGAAGGACAGTAAATAAGACAGAACCTGCCATATAAATAAATAAAAACAGTACAATGCATATGAAAAATCCTTACTTCTTAATTACATACTATCTCTGCACTAATAAATAAAATTAAATATATAAAAATCTAGTATGCGAATGTATAAAGTATTTTTATATATAATGAGCTAATTTCAATATATGTATGCATAATAAAATGTATTAATTATATATGTTTGGATATCATGGCTCTGATGAAGTCTGCTGGTCAGTTGAAACCATTAGAAAATATTGTCAAGAAATAAATAAAATTAATGCATTGCAAAAAATAACTATAATTTTTAAGAATAAAATATACTTTTTTTAAGATGTAAATTTTTTTGAAATTTGTGTCTTGGTTCTGATCACTCTCAAGAAAAAACATTCATATATATATATTGTAACCAGTTGGCTACATAGATGCATTAAAAATAATTAGACAATTGGCACCATACTTCTCAAGTTTAAGTACAGAATTATTTAAGTAATGAGGAAGATAATATTTAATTTTCCCATTCACTTTTTTATATGGGTTTTCATTTAACTAAATATTTTAAATCCCAAGTGATAGTATGAAAATTCTCAAACATTAAATTTGTTAAATAATAATATGATTTTAATATGGGGATATTTTTATAAATTATAAATGATCATAGAAGGGAGAGAAAACTAAAACAATGTAAACAAGGTTTTTTACTCCCTCACTTCAGTAGTTATAATTAATTAGTAAGTAGTTTTATTAAACAATGAAAATGTACTAAGAGAAAAAATTTCTCTTTTTTGTAAATTATTTAGTAAATATTAATTTTAACCTTTTAAAAATGGTGAAGTTTTATGTTTAAGAGTATTTTTAAAAAGAAAAAACAAAATAAGATTTTAATCATTTTGGTAAATTTTATTTTTAATTACAGTTTTTGTTTTTTCTTTATAGAAAATCAGTGTAATTAACTGATTATCTTGTTTTTTATTTTGCAAGATTTTTTTCCAATTAGAAAGAAAAGCCAAGAATGTTATGATATTAATTTGAGTTCTTGATATGTTTTTAATGTCTATGATTAAGAAGGGAAATAACTGAACAATTGTATTTATAAAAAATTATCTAATTGGTTGTAAAAATTATCTTGTTGGAGACAGATTGTGATTGGCTTATAAGAAAAATTGTTCTAGAAAAAAATAATATGAATAAGTGAGAAGAGCCAAGTGTCTGGTAAGAAGTAGATATTCTTAACTTGCTGAAGAAACAATAGTCAAGTCTTAAGTTCAGCTGCTAAAGAAGAAGTTTTAACCAAGCTATTCTACAGAATAGCAGGCATTTTAACCAAGCTTTTAGTATACTATAAGTTTAATCATAAAAATGGTTTCTACAATGAAAACCATGTTTTAAATTCAGCTAAAAGCTGGTTATCATCTTCCTCCATGTAACCTGCCTTTGCTGGAATAAAAATGTACAGAGGCTACACCCTAAAGCAATCTGCAACCTAGTCTTGGTATGTGTCTGTTAGTCTTACCTAGAAATTGTAGTAGAAAGAAATGAATAGAATTTTCTAATTTTAACCTGGAAATATTACACACCAGGAAAAAAACACTAATCATGTTCATGTATAGAAGCCTTCCAGAAAAAAAACTCAAATGGAAATTGTAACTGGAAAGACTTCACAGAAAATAAAGCCTTTGTTAGAGGTATTTTTTATATGTACACTGAATTTTAATATATAGTAAAAAAAGAGACATTTTTTTGGTTGTAAGAATTGATAGTTTTAAATATTTTCATTATTATTTTTAAATTGTGAAACTTTTTTTAAAAAAGTCCAGTTTATTAAAAAATTTTTTTAGAAACATGTTTTTTTCTCTTTTCATTCATTTTCCCTCCTAAAAATTTAACAAAGATTAATTAAGTAAAACAAAAATTGTTATCTTTGATTTTGGAAATGTTATTTTTCCAAGTCTTAGTTATTTTAAATAAATAGTTGATTAAAAGTTAATTTATGAATAGAAATCAATTGACTGATTATAATTTTTATGAAAATATATTTTTGATGAAATGAATATTTAAAATTTTGTCATTTTTTTCTTTATTGTTAATCTATTAGTTATTAAATAATTGTTTTAAAAATATCTTTTAGCCAATTTTTTTATTCTATCCCATTCCTGTTTCATAAATTGCAGTGTATGACTTTATTTCATGAAAGCTTAATATTTTAGGACTTTTTAAAATGATTCCATAAAAACTACTTATAATAGGTAACCCTAGGAATTATTTGAAGTGTTTTATAATAAGCTGCTTTATTTATTTATCTTTTGCTCACAGTAATAGTTTATAGAGTTTTTGCTTTGTGAGTTAGATTTGTGCATAACAGTTATATGGAGTAGGAGGTTATATTTAGTGTTATGGATATCCAATTGATGATTTCATTATTTCTCTAACCCTGGATAGCACAAAGAGATATCCTTTTAAAGTCCATCCACTACATTTCATCTTATTTCTTAAGTTTTTAAAATTTAGTTTATAGTTGATCAGTACATTAAAATTATTAAGTGACCAGAGCATTGATGACAATCAGGATGTTAGTGTCTCAGCATTATTTGACTTTTTGATGGATTATTACCTAAGCATATTCACCCAGATAATTACTGTATTTTTGCTTTAGGTTTGGAAGTGGCTAAATAATTAGCCTAGGCTATAGTGGACCACTTTCACTTACAGTAACAAGATTGACTGTTGAATTATTATTGATTATTCATGATGATGAATGATCTATTAATTTTATGTAATGCTGTTGAACTTATAGTTAGTTCTGGGCTGATCTCTCATGCTCATCATATTTATTATCATTCCTTTTATATTTGATATTTAATTTTATTAGTTATATTATGTTGATGATTTCATCACCCCAGGTTTACCACAGACATTATACTATTACATTGTCTGTAAGAAAAGGAGCAAGGCATAGTTCTATATTTTACAGCCTCTAAGACTCAAATGAATAGGGCATAGTTCTCTGTTTACCATCCCTTGATTCTTCATATTGTTACAATTAGTTCCCCAACTGTGGAACCAATGGTAATCAGGTTCTGGTGGTCAGTGACCACATAACTTGAATCTCAGAAAAGCATCTGAAAAGCAAAATTCTGGATTTTTATATAGAATTAATTTAAAACACATTACTGTGAAAGGTGACAACAATGTAGAGGATGGTTGTTATAAACTGATTATAAATGATAAAATTAAAATATTAATGTTTATCTAAAGGGTTCTCATTTAATGTTGAACAAAAAATCAAAGCATGATTTTGGAGGTTGGAATGAGTTTTTGTTTATTGGAGTTTGTTTAGCATTTTCAGTATTAACAATAGATAGATAATTTTGTTGTTGGCTTGAGGATGCAAGGTTTTCATGCAAGCCCATTAAGAGGTCTACCTCGGGCACTGCTCCAAGTCAATTTTTCATATCATGGTTCAATTAATATAGTCCTGCTATAATCCCCAGCCTCTAAGTCACCAAGAAAAGGAGCAAGGTATAGTTCTACATTTTTTAGTCCCTAAAACTCAAAGGGTCAGTTCTTTCCAAATATTTTTGCATTTATTATTTTTTACTTTTGGTTGTACATAGCTTATAGTGTCTAAATTGAGATTTCTGTTTGGGTTTTTATACTGCATTGTGTATGTATTTATGCCAGAATTGCAGGTCATGTGCATGTTGCTGTCAGATCTCAAAGAAAGATTTTGATAAATGTTTCATGACATGAACTTGCTTTTATACATGCATATGTACTTATAATAAATATATGAAGTATAATAGCTTTTTTTGCATGCTCTTGGTAGATAGATCATCTTATAGATATAGGATTTGGTATGTTCATGGTGTTCCAATGTTTTATCTTGGTACTGCATATACCTAAGTTTTAAACTTTCAAATAAGCCCCTCAGAGGAGCAGAGATTTCTATCTGTAGAATATTGTGTTGTCTACCAGACAACTATGTCATGGATGTGGAGTCTAAGACTCATAAAGGTATTTCACTTGGCCAAACATTCCTTTGGTCATTTTTTTCAATGTGACCTTTAGGTAGTATGTTGCATTATGCTTAAACAGAGCATTTACAGTGCTCATGCTGCATTACAAACTTGTATTCTGTGATGAGATTTGCTGGTCATCATGGTGCTGGAATCAGGTATGCATATGTTATATCAGTAGTCACCCCATCTCCAGAAAAAAAAATATCAAAAAATTATACCCCAGCTTGTAAGTCTGTGGAAATGTTAATACATGGTTAAGCATGACTAGTATATATTTTTGTTGTAGTGAAATGAAATTGGTTGAATATATATACTCAATTTCATTTCCCATATAAGACCAGAGTAATCTAATCAGTTGGCTACACAGCTGGATTAAAAATACTTAAATAGTTGGGATCATGCTCCTCAAGTTTAAATATAGACCTATTCAAATAATGAGGAAAATAATATTTAATTTTTCCATGCATATTTTTATATGGACCTTCCTTTAACTAAATATTTTAAAGTCCCAATGTGATAGTATGAAAATTCTCAAACATTCAATTTGTTAAACAATAATATGATTTTAATATGGTAATATTTTAATAAATTATAAATGATTGTAGAAGGGAGAGAAATTATTAAAAAATGTACAAGTTTTTTTTAAATGTCTTCAGTAGTTATAATTAATTAGTAGCTTTAATTTAAACTATGAAAATGTAATAAAAGGAAAATAATTTTCTCTTTTTTTTGGTAATCTTTTAAAAGAGATAAAGTTTTATGTTTAAGAGTATTTTTAAAAAGAAAAAATGATTTTTTTGGTAAATTTTATTTTTAATTAGTTGTTTTTGTTTTCTTTTTATTTCTCTTCATTACAGAAAATAATCGGTGTAATTAACTGATTATCCTATTTTTATTTTTGCAAGAATTTTTTTAATTAAAAAGAAATACTAAGAATTTTATGATGTTAATTTAAGTTCTTGACTTGTTTTTCGATGTCTATGATTAAAGAGGGAAATAGCTGAACAATTGTATTTATAACAATTTATCTAATTAGTTTTTATAAAAACTATCATATTGGAGACATATTATGATTGTCTTGTAGGCAAGGTTGTTCTACAGAAGTGAATAAGTGAGAAAAACCAAATGCCTGGTAATAAATAAATATTCCTAACTTAGCTGATGAAGAGAGTGCAGTCAAGTCTTAAATTCAGCCATTAAAGAAGTAGGTTAAACTTTTAATATGTTACGACTTTAGTCATAAAAATAGTTTCTTCAATGAAAACCATGTGTTAAATTCAAGTAAAAGCTAGACATCATCATCCATGTAATCTATCTTTGCTAGAATAAAAATGTAGAGAAGCTACCCTCTAAAATAATCTACTTGTCTTCAACCAAGAGAAAGTCTCTGTCTGTGTTAGTCTAACCTGGAAATTGTAGAAAGAAATGGACACAATTTGCTATTTCTAACCTGGAAATACTGCATACCAGGAAAATGACAAAATAATCATTCAAGTGTAGAAGCCTTCCAGAAGAAAACTAAACTGGAAAGAACAGTCCAGATAATAAAAACTATGGTTAAAGGTAATTTTTGTGTGTACATGCTAAATTTTCATGTATCGTAAAAAAAAGATTTTTTTTTTTTTTGGTTGTTGTAAGAATTGATAATTTTTAATATTTTCATTAAGTTAATCTTTTTAAATAGTGAAACTTTTTTTTTAAAATCCAGTCAATTATCTCTTCAAAATTATGAAATAGTTTTTAGAAAATTTATTTTTTTGTAAATTTAAATTTTTTTTAGAAACATGTTTTTCTCTATTCATTCACACCCCCCCCCCCAACATAACAATGGGTTAATTAAGTAAATCAAAGACTGTTATCTTTGATTTTGAAATTTTTTGTTTTTCCAACTCTTAGTTAATTTATGAATAGAAATCTATTGATTATAATTTTTTATGAAAATATATTTTTTGATTATCATGTCATTTTTGATTTGATTATTGTTAAGCAATTAGTTTTTAAACAATTGTTTTAAATATATAAATTAGTCTTAATTTGTTTATTCTATCCCATTATTTTTTCATAACTTGCAGTGTGTGTCACTTTATGATAGTTTAATGTTCTATGTTTTTTTTAAATGATCCCAATAAAACTATTGTTTGTCGTCGATGAGCCACCATATCCCACTGGATGCGGTTTTCATGATAAAACACCTAAAAATTCCATTTCCGCGGCCGACACGTTCAAACCCGCGTTGTCTATAATACAACTTTTTTGTTGTATTACAGATTGCAGGCTGCTATGCCGCGTCGCAGTACAGCATGTATGTTTACACAGCAAATACATTTTTCCAATTCGCACAGTTTATAAAATGGTTACGGCTTGGGGAGAGGGTGTGTTTTTTTGAATTGGATGGAAATGTTATTTTCATTGGATTTTTTTTTATTTTAAAGTATTGAAATGTTCATATTTTGTAAAGTAATAATTAACAGACTTTTTACACCATAGTGTATTGAAGTTTTAAGTAGTAAATGTTGACGAGATATATGTATAAAGTGAATTGGAATTAGGTAACACGTCAAGTAACATACTGTTCGTAACATTTCCATGAGACATTTTAAGATTGTACCATGTGTATATTTTTGAAATAAAAAAGAGCGTTAACACAAAAATATCCAGTAAGAAAAGTACAATTGTACACTGTTTTTTTAAATGTCATAAAAAGCATATATTATAAACATTTTATATATATATATTTGTCGTTTAAAAAAGGTTTAGTTTCTTTCTTTTCTCTGACTACTGTTATACTTTGTTGAATATAATTTACGTTTATTGATATCATTTATTTTATAGATGTTAGTAAAAAAAAATATTTACAAAAATACGATTTTGATATTTTTTATTTTAACCGTAAACCTAACCCTAAAGCTAACCCTAAAACTAACCCTAAAACTAACCCTAAAGCTAACCCTAAACTAACCCTAAAACTAACCCTAAACCTAACTGTAACAACTTTTACTTTTAGTTGTCATTCTATTTGAAATAAAAAATAGCGGTAAACAACAACAAAAAAAAAAGCCGTAACCCCAGTAAAAAAATCTCCGATAGAAAATTGATTTTTCTAATAAAAATAAAACTAAAAAAGACGAATCAAATTGTAATTTGTTTATTTTATTTAACATTTATTATTATCATTTAATTTGTATACGTTAATAAAAAATAATATTTAAAATTAAATAATATTTAAAAAAGACGATTTTCTTTTGTTTTTATTTTCGCATTACAAAAAACACATCAAAATGATTATAATTAACGGCCCGTGAATGATCATATTTTATAGTTTTAGCATGATAACTTTGCCATCCAGTGGGATATGGTTGCTCATCGACGACAACCAAACTATTTACTTATAATAGGATAAACTTTGGAATTATTTGAAGTGATTTATAATAAGCTGCTTTATTTATCTCTTGCTCACAGTAGTAGTTTATAGAGTTCTAAGCTTCCTGAGCTAGATGTGTGCATAAGTTATATGGAGTAGTAGATTATGTTCAATGTTATGCATATCCAGTTGTTGATGATTTCATTACTTCTCTAATCCTGGTTGGTTCAAAGGAATATCCTTTAAAGTCCATGCACTACATTTCAATTTATTTATTATTTCATTGGAAATCTAGTTTATAATTAACCAGTATATTAATGGTACTAAGTGGCCAGTGCATTGATGATGGTCAGAATGTTTTCAGTATCTTAGCATTATTTGACTTGTTGTATTTTGATGAAGTAGCACCTAAGTATGTTCATCCAGATATTGTTGTTTGTATTGCAGCCCTAGGATTGGCAATGGCTAAATAATTAATCTGATCTATAGTGGCCCACTTTCAAATACAGTCACAAGATTAATTGTTGATTTATTTATATTTTTGATCATACATGATGATGAATGATTATTTTATGTAATGGTGGTGAACTTATAGTTAGTTCTTCGCAGATTTCTCATGCTCATTATATACATTATCATTCATTGTATATTTGATATTTAATTTGATTATTTATATTGAGTTAGTGATGATGATTTTTCATCTCTCCAGGTTCATCCCAGACATCATACTATTACAAAATCTCCAAGAAAAGGAGCAAGGCATAATTCTATATTTTCAGACCCTAAGACTTAAAGGAGCAGAGCATAGTTCTGTATTTATCAGCCCTTGATTCTTTATATTATTACAATATATATATATATATATAATATTCAAATTTATATATATATATATTAAATACAGTAATATTCATACAAATTTAACATCAAACTTAATTTATTATAGATATAAACTCTCCATCTGTTAAAATTATGTAATACATCAAGATTAATGTTTCAACACTGGTTTATTAAGTAAATGAAATAGTCTCAATTCAAATTACAAGGTTGTACTTTTTATTTTCAAAAGTAACCTTTATTAATAAAAGATTACAAAAATTTTTGGGTACACTTACACATTGAGGATTACACAGTATTCAATGTAACAAGGTAAAATGTACATATGTTCAAAAATAATTACATCCATAAAAATTGCTGTAATGTGCATCTGTATGTGGATCCACATGGCCTGGATGTCGAGAAGTTAACCATCACCCAGTGATCCCACCCCTGGGGACCCGAAGTGAAGACCCAAATGCTTCAACTGAATAGGTGAAGTCCAGCATTGTGCCAACCACCACAACAGGCAGCGAGGTCAAAGGCCCAAGTTTACCAAGCAATAAACTCTCAACCCACAGCCAAGCCAAGTCAAGACCATTCCAGATATCTCTACCTCCCAGTTAGCAGTCCAAATCGGCAGAGATTACAATCGGTCTACCTGCCCAATATTGGAAAGCCAACTTGGAAAAAAACTAAAAAGTAATAAGTAATGAGCCAGATTGACACTGCCCAAAACCAGCCTATCAGGGGGCAAAGCAGCTGACCAGAGCAGGAATAGCACTGAGACTTTGACCATGTATCCTCCCAGCAGGTTTTCTGGGTAGTGGCAAAATTGTCTACAGCCAGCACCATGAACCAGACACCTAATGTCTGCCATCAGCCACCCCGAGGAAGAAAAGAGGAGTGCAGACCCATGCCCACAAAATATTACAACAAAATTTCATCAAGGTTACAAAAATTGGCGGTCACCCAAAGCAGATCAACCGCCTTACAAATGCACTAAATTTAAAGCTAACAAAGGAAACCTAATAATAGTGAGAGCAAATCAACACTGACCTACCAAATAATTCATCAAGGGGTACAGTAGCCCTTCATGGTGAAGTCCATGTGAAGGTAGTGACTTTCACCCTCCCAGCAGGTATTCCCGGGCTAGACAATGATTGTCGACACCCCCTCCAAATAAACCAAGTCCCTTATGACCACTATCACCACACTTGAGGGAAAGGAGTGCAAACTCACACCACCAATACAACATTTAATTCATGTAGTCTTGAAATCAAGCTGGATTTACTTGCACAATATGAAAACAAATCATTTGTCCATATCATTTTGCACACAGATCAATAAAGCTGAACACCCACCCCTAATCATTATCAAACTCCTGTGCCTGCAAATGTTCACAGTAGCTGCCCAACCTACCAACCAAAGTCCTTCAGGGTTCACTGTGATTTTTTCTTGTTGATACTTATTTTAGGTCTTGATTAGTAATCAATGATTCAAGTATAATCTGAAAGTTTGTTGTTAAACTTTGGAAAATTCTCAATAATTATTGCTTAAAAGAGTATGATTAATTTGCAGCTTCAATGTCTCTGTTTAGATCTAAAACATCATTTGTACTCATTTTTGTCTTTAGATCATTATTTTTTAGCTCAGGAATCACTTCACTGTAATTCTGTGTTGATCTGAAAAAAATTTTTTTTATTTTTTCCTGGCCCCAATCCACCGGAAAGGGGGGAGGTAAATCATTGGAGAAACCTGATTTTTGTGCAGGGAGATAGCTTAGATTATTTTCTATAATGTTCAATTCTAAAATTGAGATCAAATTAACATTTAAAACTTGCTTGTCACTTCTAAAATCTGATGCAAAGATAAAATTCCTAAAACCATTATTGTTAACATATTATATTCCACATTTTCTATGAGATTTGATGTCCAAATGAATTTCCTGTTTATTCTATCAATAAAATTAAGATTTCTAGTGTGTATTCTTTTTAGAATTATTTGGTTTCCTTTAAAATTATTTTTAAATGGTTTATAATATTTTAATGATTCCAATAATTACTTAAGCTAGCTTTTGTCTATTTCTAATGGCATCCATTTGCATAAAACGGAACGATAGATAATTTCAATTATCATTGAATGAAAACTGTTTCAAAACTTCTTCTAAAGATGAAAAAACAATAAAACAGATATTCACTTACATTATGGTAAACTTTTTTTCTATGAATCTAACAATGGACTATGACTTTGGTTAACAAAACAAGGAGCCTGAAACAGTGAAAACTGGAGTCCTAGGCTAAGAGTAAAAATTAATCATTTTCTTTCTTTTACCTCAATTCCTTTATAAAAACTAAACTCAAGCAAGAAGATTTTAAATCAATTATATTATCTTTTTAAAGCTTTATTTCAAATTGCTTTATACTATTTTAATTGGCATTTGTGAAATTTTTTAATTTACAGTTTGGCAAAAAAACTTGCTAGCAGTTAATATTATGTATTACATCAAGATTAATACTCCAACACTGGTTTATTAAGTAAATGAAATACTCTCAATCCAAAGCAAGATAAACGTTTTTAGAGATAGTATCAGTTATCTTCTTTTACCTCCATTTATAGAAGCCAATCCAAAGCACATTGAAAGAAAACTACAAAGTGCTTTAGATTGGCCTCTATAAATGAATTGAAATAAGAGAATAAAGACAGACTAATCTTTTCTTCCAAAACGTTTTATCTTTTGTTTTGGATTGAGAATATTTCATTTACTTAAACCAGTGGTAAATTATTAATCTCAATGTATTATATATATAATATTTAAATACAAGTAAGTTGTCCATACTGAACTTAAGTAAATATAATTGTATTTAAATTATATATTGGACTATTTCCATTCATCTAATATTAAGTATTTAATGTATTTTAGAAAAATTTAACTTTATTTAAATTTTCAAATTATATTCAACTGTTGGTAATATCGCATGGTTAGTATATGCACAACATTTTGAGAGACATTATTCACTTTTCTTCTTCAGGTGTTGCTGACCTGACCAGTAACCAGTACTAACTTGGAGATCAAATCTGGACCCTTAGATTCTTGAATATTGAATTTTAAGTTAATGCCCTAACCAACAGTCATTCTGCCTAGGGAGGTTTGTCATGATTCCACTTTTTCCTAATAGCAAAATTGATTCGTGGTTTCCATACATTATTTATAGTCATACTAGATTGACTTATGATATTATTTGACATTGTCATGTGAGCAGCTTCTTTGAATTTTCTTTTTTGTACCTTTTCCTCTCTAACCAATATTTTTGTATTTTCCCAATTGAACTTATGTTCATTGGTACATACATGGTCTACTACCTTAGACATACCTGTTTTCTCTCTTCTAATCTTCAGTTTGTAGTCTTGCAATTGCTTTTCAATTGGATGACTGGTCCCAATGTGCATTCTTCCGCATTGTTTTCTATAGACATTTTGTGATGTTAGTTGATTTTTTCATCAATTGTTGCTGCCAAAAACATTATAAGATTGTAGAAAAGTGTAGTTAAATAATGTTAGCATTATTATATCTTTAGGTGATATTTAATTAATTAATTACATATATATATAATTAGCAATTGCACTGTAAATTAAAATAACCAAGCAGAAAACAAGCATTTACCTACTACTTCATATAGCTTTTATCTAAAATAGGAACAACATTTATTGACCTCATAATACTTTGTCAAATAACTATTAATATACTGTAATGAAAAATATTCAAACAAATTTTCTGGTTTAGTTCTTCATTAATTATTAAAATATATATTACTGTAATGCACTAATTGAAGCCTTTTAATGTTTTAATAAATCTGATAGGTATTCTATCTCAGGTATGAAAGATGGGCAGCTACCTTTCCCCTCTACTAGGTTATTTCATTCTGCACAATACAAGTTTTAAGTATTATATTGCTGAAGTTTATATATATATGAATTGGATTCTAATTCTAGGATACAGGTACTATTTTGTCAATGGATCGAAATTGTTATAATCACAGCTTCTGCAGTCAGTAGAGTTTAAATCCTTTGCCGTTTTGATTAATTAAATACACTTTGTTATCATCTCTTAATTGGGCACCACCAAGTTTAAAGCAGGATTTGAACTCAAGGCATAGGTTTCAAATTCTTTAGTTCACTTTCAATCTAGCATCAATTAATAAATTTATTGAAATAAAATACATTATTTTATTATTGTTATTCTAATACTATTGATAATAAAATAGAAATAGATATTTTATCTGTAGATAAAGATAAATTTATATATATAATGAGATCTATATTATAGGAAATACTAATTGCATGTTTATTATATCATTACACTGTCACTTTAAGTTTATTGTATATATGTAGATTATTTGCCTGTAAATAGTTTGTATATTTCAAACTATATGGAGGATGTGAATAAATTAAATTAATAATGCATACCTATCATGAATTCTCTATTTCCTTTCATAGCCCAAACTAATATAAACTATCACTGTAAATAATACTACTATTAAATCTGAATTTTTTTTATTTTTGATATCTTAAATAAATAAACCAAAATAGTGATCAATGTTCAAAAAAAAAATCTAATAAAGAACAAAATTTATACAGATAAAAATCTCAACAGTAAAGAAAAACAGTTACAATAATACTTGGATTTAGACTTAAGATATAATCTGTTCAATTTTATCATGTTCTATCATCTATGAAATTAATGTATTATTTAATTACTTAACTATATATGTAATTTCTGTCTTTTAATATAATTATCTAGAAATTTGTATCAAATAAATAAATTACTGGATCTTCATTTTTCATATATGCATATGTTTGTGATCCAGGAGTTGGTTTGTATGAATTTTTGCAAAACTATTATTATTTCTTGTTTTTCTTTTACACTATTCTCTTGGAATTGGTGTGGCCACAATTGATAATGACACCAAATCTAAGTGTAAGTATAACCGACACCAACATGAAAATTTTGCCTCTATTTTATCAATCTATGTTTTTTCCAAAAAATATTTTTTATTTTTTCTTAACATTTATATCAGCTTACATGTATATTTAATTATTGATATTTTCAATTAAACATAATAGAATATAAAAAATTAAAATTTCAGTTTTTAAACTCTAATTTTTTTTAATGTCATATTTTAGGACAGCATATTTTTAGGTATGACCTAATTAATTTTAACTTAGTAAACTTTCTCTTTGCAGGAAGTAATTGTTTCTGTTAGAAAAATAATTTTAAGCTTCCTTATCATTTAAATAAGATTTCATTTTATCGACATAAAATAAGAGTCATAGATCACATGACCAAATTCTCTTAAGCTTGTAAGATACAAGTATTGTCATAATAATAATGTTTATCTATTAAGACTAAGGTATTTTGTTTTTTTTTGTTTGAAATTTTTTTGACAAACTGAGGAAGAACTCATTCATTTAACAACTAGTTAATTTCATGTGGCATATTTGATGCTAAACTTTTATTTTGCAAAAGTTACCCAAGTCGTTCGGGAAGAACTCGAGTATTGTCTCATTTAATATATTTTCAATAATCTTACATATGTATATCATTTTCGTCCGTTGCAGGAGTTAAGCAACTGAAAGGGTGAGATTGCACTATTTAAAAAGTTTTATTCCCATTTAAGGTTATATTAAGAAATTTACAATCAGTTAATTTTAAAATTTGAAACTACTTCTTGCTTACTAATGGATTTTTAAATATTGCTCCCCCCCCCCCATTAACCATTTAATTAAAGTTCATTTACTTTATTATCAAATTTATAAAGATTTGAATAACAGTACAGTTTCATCTTCATAGAATTAGTCCTAACATTAATAGATTATTCATTTTCAATACTTCTAGATCAAATGATATACTTTGAATATTATTACATTGTGTTATATATTTACATATTAATTCATCTTATATCAATATTGATTAATCAATATATATTTTAAAATTAAAACAATATAGTAAATATGAGGCCTTAAAGAAACCAAGCAGGACAAATTCCTAATATTCTCCTCGGATACATTTTTGTCATTGGAACTATTATTACTATGTAACTATTATTCACATATGGGGGCCAATGTGGTGAATTGACTTTTTTACATCTGAGTTTAAGATCAAAAAACATTATGGAGTTTTTTCTTAATTACCTGATAGTTTTTATTTGAAATATCAATTAAATTTTTTTAAAGACAGAATAAATGTGTGTGTGAATGATTTAAATATGACAATCATGAGAGACAAAACTAAATTATGGCTCTTATTTCTAGAACATTGTAAAGTCATCAGCCAAGGATAATAGTTGGCAACTGGAAGGTAGAGGATGCTGAAAACACCCTGATTGTGAACTCAGGCTGCCATTTGATGATGAACTTTTATTTAGGCATTTACAATTGTAGATCACTTTCAAATGAAAGAAGATTGTATGAATTGGAAGAATTGTCTAATATTAAATGGAATATTGTTAAACCACTAGACATCACATGATCACCATTTCTTATGCTTACACAACTGTTATTAAAACAGGCAAAACTCTTCATATAGTAATGCCACTCATTGCAAGCTAGAGTAATCAATGGATGCCAGAAGGCTTGTGCATAAAATCCCTATCTAGTACCTAATCCTAGTTTTCTAACTTGTGGCTTTCATCTATATGACTATATAAGCTAATGAGCTTGGATTGAAAATATTATTGTGTTTTCAATTTTAGACTCATAGTTTTGTAGTTAAGTAGAGATAAAAGGTGGCTGGTGGAGGGTTGCATTAGATCCTAAGATCTAGGTGCAGTGCTCTCAGATCCAAAGCTCCTCACTGATGAAAGCCACAAGATAGAAACTAATATGGGGATATTGGATGAGTAGGCACTAGATAGGGATTTTATGCACAAGCCTTCTGGCATCCATTGATTACTCTGGCTTGCACTGAATGGCACTACTCTATGGAAAGTTTTGCCTGTTGGAATATTGTTATTGAACATAGAAAAAAAGTGAAGAAACAATTGATTTGAAAATAAAATATATATTTTACTATAAAAGCATAAATATTGAAAGTGCAAGCAAAGTGAAATTTATTATAAATGAAAAATGGAAGAACAATATTGTAGTAAGTGATGGTGTATCAGTCAATGGCAAGATTAATTATTCAGTTTAATGACATACCAATTGCAGATAATTCAGGTTTATGTTCCAACAAGTTCTCGTTGTGATAATGAAGTAAAATCAAAAGCCTTTTGTACATCCATATGGCATTTGATCAGACTAAACATTTTAAAATTGTCATGTAAAACTTAATTCCTAGAATTGGAAAACAAAATATGAAGTGCTGTGGGTAAATTTGGTTATTGTATCAGAAATGAAAGAGGACCTAGGTTTGTGAAGTTTGCAGAAAAAGAAAAACTGCTATATTATGAATTCTTTTTTAAGCAAATGGCAATGAACCTGGAAGCATTCAAATGAAGATAAAGCAGAATTGGATTATATTTTGACTAACAGAAAATTATAATGTTCTTAATAAATTCAATACAGAAAGTGAATATTGATTGGTGAGATGTAAGATATGTGTGTATTATTGCAAAACTAGAGAGACAAAAATTATTTAGAAAAACAATATTTACAGTTGATATTCCTAACCTTCAAAAACATCCCAATGAATTTAAATTAGAACTTGCAAATTATTTTAAAATATTAATAGACTTTGAAAATGCTTCAGATTTGAATGAAATACATAGGAAAATTCCTGATAAACTATTATGAACTGTATTTGAATATTTAAAGTTTTGAAAATAGTACGAAAAAGAGTTAATAACAATATAAGAAAATATAATTATGATTTAGCAAGAAAAAGCTACAGAAGTGAATAAAAAATCTCAGAAATATAAAACATCTTAATTTTGGTAGAAAATTTATGTTTTCATCAAGGAAAAAAAAATGGAATTATTACTAAAAAGAGAACACCGTAAAATATATAGAAGAATTATATAAAGAACTATATAGCAATAATGAAAAACAAAGTAATCTCTACATTAGTGTCTTCTGAATTGTCCAACATTTTAAATGAAGAAGTGACACAGGTTCCAGGTAATAATAGAATTATAATGAATGTCTTAAAAAAAAAGCAAATAAAAAAATAGAAACAAATTTGAGGGCTATATATCAAATGTCTAAATAATAAAGATCACCAGATGATTGGAAGACTGTAGTAGTAACTGTGATATTGAAGAAAGGTGATAAAAAATATTAGAAATGACCGACCTTTAAGTCTTTTATATATAAAATTTTTAGTAAGATGAATTTAAAAGTGGTTTAAGCACAATGGGTCATATCTGAGTATTAAGAGTAACTATAGAAAGGACTAATAAATAAGAATTGCCATTATTCTTTAGATTTGAATATTATGATTCTATAAACATTTCTACTATGATTAAAGCTTTGAATCATTAAGAAATATGCCCAGGATGTTGCCATATTTTAAAGAATATTTATCAAAATACAAGAAAAATATTTAAATTGGAAAGGATACTAAGATTTACATTTGAGAATGATGTATGTACCACAGAGTGATTCCATGCCCTCCAAACTTTTTACAACTGTTTTACAAGAAGTATTTTGTGGATTAGAATATGGTAAGCTACAGAAATAAAAATATCAGAGATTATTTAAGCAATCTAGAGTTTCTGATGACATAGGATTGTCAAAAAATGTTGAAAAAATTATCTGATTAATATAGGACTAAAGATAAATGTCATAAAGATTAAAGTAATGTTTACTTCTTGATTTTTTCAAAGGAAGAAAGCAATGGCTTGAAGACTTTAATAACTACAAATATCCTGATCAGATTATTAATATGAATTTGTTATAAAATGGATGAAATTAATCATACTAAAATTGGATGAAAATCTTTTTGATAGAAAAAAACAATATTAAAGAAAATATGGCCATGTATTGAAAGAGATTTTTCATAAATGGGTCATTATAGCTCTTATTTATGGCTCTGCAACATGGTCATTTAACAGAAAAGCAAATATTGACTTCAGTTGAAAGTTTAGATGTATGTATGTTAGGGATAACACGAAGGGATTTCGAAAACAAGCAACTATTACTGACATCATTGAAAGAATTAAAAAAATTGAAATGGAGTCGAACAATGACAATAGATGAATAATTGAAATTTTTAATTGAATTTCAAGAGATTCTAAATGATTTAGAAAAGAACCATAGTGTGGTGAAGAAGAGAGATTAGAGATCAAAGAAACTGGGATTAAACTGTGAGAATCCTTCATTTTGCTGTAGATCGATGATAGTTGAAAAGTATGAGAGAGAAAAGATAATTATTTTTTGACTTTGCAACCAAGTGATTATTAAAAAAAGAATTTTTTTTTGTCTGCATTATTTCTATCAGACTTAACTTTTCCGTCTTATATATATAAAAAGAGAGAGTATGAAAGAGACAGTACTGTATATAATTAAATTTTAAATCTAATATCTGTTTAAATTCGGTCACTTCCCCGTTAAACTGGTAATGCAAGATCACATTGCTGAGGGCTAACTTTTAGTTTTAATAAAATTAGTACAGTGTCTTTATTGTCACCAACCATCATGTCTACTTTTATTTTATTATTCATGCTTATAACGGAGTCAACTTAGGGTTAGTATCTTTAAAAAATTTATCTTAAAAAATATGGATATAATTTTGTAAAAAAAGCAACTCGTATGACAAATCATTAAAATGCATTTATATAGATCGAGAAAAAAAAAGAGAATTATTGTATGAATTTTTGGAAAGTAATTTAAGTAGATGAGAAATTTTCAAACAAGGATAAAATAACTGGCAGAAGCAATACGTAACTGAACGAAGTAC